>JAOWBW010000898.1:0-81115 GCA_026119855.1 Campanula takesimana
TGTGTGTATATATGAATGCGCTTGATAAAGCTATATTAATGATTTATACCTTGACAGTGAGGAAAGTAAGGTTATTAGCATATCCTTGAGTATACCTGCACAAAATGTATTTCAAGCAAATATGTTCACATTAATTAAATTATTATCACAAATTAAATACAACCATTTAAAAATGAAAAATTAAGTTTGAAATGAATAAAGTGTAAAAAGTACCCAGCAACTTGATCGTTAGAAATCCATGATCTCCATTCATCCACAACTTTATATCCAAGTGAGCTTGTCCAAGCTTCACTACCAGTATATGGTACACACATATCATGGTCCCCTGCAATCCATCAGTTAATTATTAGAGAAAAATATAAGCTTTTTTTTTTTTTTGTTGTGTGTGTGTGTTGTATATCATATATAATTTTTTGTATGTATCATGCATATTACTTAATACTCCTTCCGTCCCAATGATCTTTATAATTTTTGTTCTTTTATTGCGAAGAGAGCAATAATTTTAGGTTAATATAACTGTCATAATGATTTTTTTTTAATGAAATTTAAACTTGGTATTATTGATAGCTAGTATTGTTGATCGTGTATTAATAACAAGTTTTAGATTTTTATTAAGACATTAAATCATTATAAAATTATTGATTAAAGTTCTATCGCAATAAATTCTAATGTGCTTTGACTTTTAACCCACATATAACAATTTTTATGTGTTTTATACTCCCTCCGGTCCAAAATAACTGTCGCTTTTGTAACAAAATGTTGGTCCAAAATAATTGTCACTTTTGAGCTAAATGTCCTTCTTACCATTGCATTGAAAATTGTTATGGTTTTATTAATTGTTATAGTGTGAGACATTAATGTAGGAAATATGCTTACTTAATAGGGGTATATTTGGCAGTTTTATCACTAAATCATGATAATCAATGCATTTCTTAAGAATTGTGCAAATGTCAAAAAAGACAGTTATTTTGGATCGAAGGGAGTAGTTTATTGAGAAACGGATAAACTTGGTGTGGCATTAACTCATGTTAGAAATCAAACTAAATGGGTTAAAAATGACATTCGGTTAAAAATAATCGATGGAGTTGGAAGTTGCCGCATTAACTAACGTTTAGAATTATAATATACTCCCTCCGTCCCACCTCACTGACACACATGAGGTGGGCACAATAATTAAGGATAATAAATAAAATAAGGAAAAAGTATGGTAGAAAATGAAGAGGGAGAATTAGTAGGGTAAATAGTAGTGTTGGTTGATTAAATTGTGTGGTGGAAAATGAAGATAGAGAATGAGTAATGGGGTAGAGTGAATATAAAATTATAAAAAATATGTTATTTTGGGAAGTGTCAAGTGAGTTGGGGCAGTCCAAAATAGAAATAAGTGTCAAGTGAGCTGGGACGGAGGAAGTATGAGTTAAAAATCACATTCCATTAGAAATAATTGATGGAGTTAGAAGTTACGTAAAAAAAAAAAAAAAAAAAAAAAGAAGAGTAAAATGGTGGGGGAATATATGAACCGTATTTATATATAGTAGGTCAGTTAAAATTGCTAAAGAATACATGAATTAAACCAAGTTACTGAAGCTAATCAAAAATAAAATTGTTTAGAGTTTTTTTTGTTTTTTATCACAAATATCAAGAAAATAAGCTTTATATATACTATAGTGAAAATAGGGGAAAAAAAATTAGAAAAATAATAACCTGAAAATAAGAGCACGATATCCCTGCGTGGTCAAATTAACGTGGTAGCTAATCATACTTCCTGCATCACTACTGAAATTGAGGCTGTTGCATAACGCCCAAGCTCCACTTTCCTAGTTATTCATCCCAACAAATAAATATATTAGAAATTTTATTTTATTTTTTAAATAATAAGAATATATATATATATATATATATATATATATATATATATATATATATATGGTCCTGCTCCTGTGAGAACCAAATTATATGAGAACCATGAGAACCACTTATAGCCTTTGATTAGAAATAGATGAACGGTCCAGATTAGAGGGGAAGAAACAAAAAAAAAAGCGTGGCAATTTTGAAAATAAAGGAGACGCAGGGGCATAATGGTCATATCGCTTTAAAAACACAAACGCACGCCCGAAGTCTGGAAAGGCGAGATATTTAGATACAAAAGGTATTTCCTAGTGTATCTAATAAATGAAACATACAATACACTAGTTACTTGCCTTAGTGTATCCAACAAAATGTTCCAGTTATAGGATACACAAAACTATTGGTCTTAGTGTATCTAATAACTGGTCTTAGTGTATCTAATGAATGGTCTTAGTGTATCTAATAAATTGTCTTCGTGTATCTAATGAAACATGGTACTATGTTCCAGTTATAGGATACACAAACCATTGGTCTTAGTGTATCTAATAACTGGTCTTAGTGTATCTAATAATGGTCATACTGTATCTAATAAATTGTCTTAGTGTATCTAATAAATTGTCTTGGTGTATCTAATGAAATATGATACTATGTTCCAGTTATTGGATACACAAACTATTGGTCTTGGTGTATCTAATAACTGCTCTTAGTGTATCTAATAATGGTCTCAGTGTATCTAACGATTTATTACAAAAATGCCACCGCTTCCCTTTGAGTTATTGGATACACAAACTATTGTCTTAGTGTATCTAACGAATTATTACAAAATGCCACCGCTTCCTTTTCAGTTATTGGATACATTCAGGCAAAACCAAGTGTATCTAACGACTTTTTACAAAAATGCCACCGCTTCCCTTTCAGTTATACGATAAAATCCCTGTTATGCCCTTGAAGTTCTGACTTATTTCAAAAATGCCACCGCGTCTTGTCCCCTCCCAAGCCGATCTGAGCCGTCCCTTTTTTTCTAATCCAATGGCTGCTGTTGGTTCTCATGATATTTAGGTTCTCATTTGAGCACCTACATATATATATATATATATATATATATATATATATATATATATATATATATATATATATATATATATGTAGGTAGGTAGGTGCTCAAATGAGAACCATAAGTGTGTGAGAACCATGAGAACCAACAGCAGCCGTTGGATTAGAAAAAAAAGGACGGCGCAGATCGACTTGGGGGTGGACAAGACGCGGTGGCATTTTTGAAATAAGTCAGAACTTCAAGGGCAGAACAGTGATTGTATCGTTATGTTTTTATTTTAAGGGAGCGGTGGCATTTTTGTAATAATTCGTTAGATACACTAAGACAATAGTTTGTGTATCCTATAACTCAAAGGGAAGCGGTGGCATTTTTGTAATAAATCGTTAGATACACTAAGACCATTATTAGATACACTAAGACCAGTTATTAGATACACCCAAGACAAATAGTTTGTCTATCCTATAACTCAAAGGGAAGCGGTGGCATTTTTGTAATAAATCGTTAGATACACTGAGACCATTATTAGATACACTAAGACCAGTTATTAAATACACAAAGACCAATAGTTTGTGTATCCAATAACTGGAACATAGTATCATATTTCATTAGATACACTAAGACAATTTATTAGATACACTAAGACAATTTATTAGATACAGTATGACCATTATTAGATACACTAAGACCATTATTAGATACACTAAGACCAGTTATTAGATACACTAAGACCAATGGTTTGTGTATCCTATAACTGGAACATAGTACCATGTTTCATTAGATACACGAAGACAATTTATTAGATACACTAAGACCATTCATTAGATACACTAAGACTAGTTATTAGATACACTAAGACCAATGATTTGTGTATCCTATAACTGGAACATAGTATCATATTTCATTAGATACACCAAGACCATTTATTAGATACACTAAGACCAGTTATTAGATACACTAAGACCAATGGTTTATGTATCCTATAACTGTTCATATGACGCCCATATCCCCCTGCATAAATACCGCCTCCGCTTATATCTAGTAAGTTTTTTCTATGTCTTTTATACCATTCAATGTTAAATTTATGTTTTTTAAATTATTATGGTTAACAGAGACCGCTAAAATCTGCCCTATACCCCCCTAAATATATATATATATATATATATATATATATATATATATATATATATATATATATATATATGTAGGTGCTTAAATGAGAACCTAAATATCGTGAAAACCGTGAGAACTTAATGTATCCAATGATGGATCCAAGTGCACATTGGATACATTAGTATTTACCTAATGTATCAAAGTAATGTATCCAATGATGTATCCAAGTCAAGTAATGTATCCAATGATGTATCCAAATGAACCATTGGATACATTAGTTTTTACCTAATGTATCAAAGTTCTTACGGTTCTCATGATATTTAGGTTCTTATAAGAGCACGACTATATATATATATATATATATACTCCCTCCGTTCCGGGTAAGTTGCAACATGGAAGGGGAAGCACAAAAATTAAGAAAGGAGAATAATGAGTGGTTAGGAGGAAGAAAGAGAATGAATGGAGAGTAATGAGTGGTTGGGAGGAAGAGAGATAATGAGTGGTTGGGAGGAAGATAGAGAATGAGTGGAGGATTATAAAAGTAATAAAAAGTTTCTTTATTTGGCATTGTTGCAACTTAAGTGGAATGCTCAAATGGCAAATTGTTGCAACTTACCCGGAACGGATATATATATATATATACTACCTCCGTCTCAACTCAAAGTGCACGGTTTGGCTTTTTTGGTCAACTTGACTGAACTTTGACCTTAATTTTATGAAAATCTACGTAGCTCTATGCAATTTTGAAAGATATTATTGATACTATTCCTAACAATAAAACAATAACAACTTTTAAAATAGTATAATAATAGCTAAATTTTCACAAAATAATGATCAAAGTTCGAATGAATTGACCACATAAACAGTAAAAGTGCACATTGAGCTGGAAGCTGAAACGGAAGTAGTATATATAAAGTTAACTAATTAAATATCATACCGGACTGGCGTGAATTGCTTTTCTAACTTCATCATTGTTAAGCCATGTCGTTGCTACTTCATCATCCTGCATGCATCACAACACAAATCATATAAAAACTTTGCCCAACCGTTTTCATAATGAGGTGGTCTCCCATGAGAACAAGGGATCCGTCTCATGCATGAGACGGGTCGCCCCATGACCCATGGGCCGAACCCGCCACGTGGCAACCCACCATTGGCCGAATTTTTTTTTTTTTTTTTTGGTTTTTTTTTGAGTTTTTATATTTTTTTTTTCGGCTTTTCAGTGGTTTAGCAAAAAATAATAGTTACCATCTCTTAAAGTAACATTGTTCATAAGTAAACGTAATACTTGTTTTAAAAAAACAAAAGCTCGTTTTTACCCATTTGAAAAGTAATAACTTATGTATATGAATGTAATAGTAAGTTTATACAAGTAAATGTAACACTTTGATTGACGAAATTGTAACAGATTTCTATAGATAATGTAATACTTTTACATGTATCATGATAAATTTGACCCCATTGTAACTTATTGTTTGAAAACAAATAGATATCTATACATATGTATTACAATTATTTACAAATACTATTACATATAAATAACACGTTTGTTACATTTTAGTTATAATAAGTATTACTTTTGGCAAACGAAGAAAACATAGGAATAACACTATTACTTTAAGAGATGGTAACTATTACTTTAAGAGATGGTAACTATTACTTTTCACAAACCGAAAAAAACCAAAAAAAAAAATATAAAAATTTCAAAAAAAAAAAAAAATTTTTTTTTTTTTTGGGGCCAATGAGGGGCTGCCACGTGGCAGGGTCCCCCCATGGGTCCTGGAGCAGGGTTGTGGGTCGGGTAATGGGTCAAAAAAATGACCCGTCTCACCCATGAGACGGTTGGAGTGTTCTCACACAAGTTTTTGTCTTTCATAATAGAATAGAAACAGACATTTACTCCATTCGTTTCATGTGAATTGAGACTTATTTCCCTTTTTATCTGTTTCACCTCAATTGAGACTGCCCAAAATGGCAAATATTTTAATATTTTATATTCACCCAACCCCACCCATTTAACCTCACTAATCCTCTCTCTTCATTTTCCACCACTCATTTTATCTAACCAACACTACTATTTACCCCACTCATTCTCTCTCTTCATTTTCCACCACACATTCACTACTTTCTCTTAATTATTGTGCCATTTCTTTTGGTCTCAATTCACATGAAACGGATGGAGTATTTATTTAGTGACGGACGGAATAGGAATAGAAAAATGCAATTGATTAGTTAACTTACCATGCATGGAACTGAATTGGAAAGTGAGCTCATAAGTTGAGGCCATGAAGGTAAAAGTCCATCCTTAACGGGAGCGCGAAACGGCCACGCACGACCAAACATCCTTTTCCTAACGGCAAGGGGTCTGTCCGTTACTCCAAGTTGCTTGAAACTTGACGGAATCGTTATGTTTTCGTTATTTGCCCCGCCCGGACTATGGAAGCACGGCTCAAGGATGTCATATATATTCAGACCATCTATAGCCTGTTTTTCATTTCAAAAAATAATAAAGATAACTATTTTAAAACGCATTTCCAACTTTGGTATTTTTTCACTTTAACGACCAAGATCGTATTGTACTTCAATAATAGTCCAATCAAGATATATTATTTTTTCCATAAATCGCGTCATACAATAACAAACAAAAAAAAAAAAAAACCACAATACTCACTTGAGAAATTTTTTCTTGGATGGCCTCACACCTTGCGCCCATTGGTTTATAGTAGATTCCATGGCAAGCTGTTTCAGCTTCCTAAGAAATAGAGACGTATTCGTAATTTTAACATCCTTATCGCAAATTCATCAATAAATAAATAAACAAATAATCCGAATATGGGGTAATCTTTTTTTTTTTTTTTTTTTTTTTTTGTGAAGTAGAGGAGGTGGTCAAAATTACATGTGTGGCTTTTTATTAAACTAGCAGGTAACCCGTGCTCTACCCGGGAAACCAATACTATGTATTAAAAAATATATTTTAACTATAGTTAACTAATACAGTAATCATCATTTTAACGATATCATTAATAATAATGATAATTAATCTATATGATTATGATTATTATAACAACTATTATAATTAACTAATATTATTGATTGTAATAATTAATATATATTAATAGCAATGATTAATCTATATAATAATAATATTTATTATAATTATTATAATAAACTAATACCATTAATAGTAATAGTTAATTGATATATTAGCTTTTTTATGATTACTTAATATTAAAAAATTAATAATCTAACTTATATAATAACTATTACAATTAACTAATACTAGTAATAGTAATAGTAAATGTATATAGCCTATTATAGTTAACTAATATTAGTAATAATAAAAAATAATTTATAAAGTAATTATTATAGTTAACTAATACTAATACTATTAATAGTAATAATGAACTTATATAGTAACTATTATAGTTAAATAATACTATTAATAGTAATAGTTAACTAATATAGTAACTATTGTAGTTAACTAATACTATTAATAGTAATATTTAACTTGTATAGTAACTATTGTAGTTAACTAATACTATTATTAGTAATATTTAACTTGTATAGTAACTACTATTGTTAACTAATACTATTAATAGTAATGGTTAACTTATACTATTAATAGTAATGGTTAACTTATACTATTAATAGTAATAGTTAACTTATATAATTACTAATATGATTAGCTAATAGTATTAGCTAAGAATGAGAATATCAAAAGTCATTACATTTTAGGATGATGTTGATGTGGCTTATCCAAATTCAAGCTTTCACTAAGACATGTACACATGTCAAACCCATAGCCCTCCTCACCAACTTTAATATATATATATATATATATATATGTATATATGTATATATATATATATATATATATATATATATATATGTATATATATATATATATATATATATATATATATATATATATATATATAAGATTTCAAGCAGTCCCAGTAGCATTTCTTAAAGATAAGGGTGTCAATGGACCCCTTGCATTAATGGCTCCAAATTAAAAAGAATTATTTCCCCTAAAAAAAATCATATACATTTAATAATTACTTGCATATAAATTAATTTTTCATCTTAACATTATCAAAATGAATTCTTTGTGATCAGCATCAACAGAAAAGATAAGAGATTAATGGATACAGTTGTAGTATCAATAGTAGGATTTGAATCGTCAATATTTTAAAACTTGTAATTTACTTAAGTGTACATTGCATGTAGATGTGTACACAGATAATATTGCATTAATTAAAACTAATTTTTGGTTTAAAAGTGCAATATTTATTTTAAACAGACTAAAAAAAAATGTGATTGAGATGTAGCGAGTATTCATTAATCACCGATATAACAAGTATGTGAAGAAGAGTTAAATAATTAACGGACCTTAAACATATCGTCTGAGATAAGGGCCATCCCATGGACAAAGGGCACTAGAGCATTATCGTCAAATTTCTCATCCGTCACTCCATTTCCCACCATATACCCCTTCATTTTATCCAAAAAAAAAAAAAGAAGAAGAGAAAATCAGTAAGCTACAAGCTAAGAAAATTGTTTCTAGGAAATGGCTAAATAACTAATATTCGGATTCATTATACATTGGCCTAATTTATTGCTCTCTCCGTCCCAAAATGCATGTCCGACATTCATTTAGGGACATAGACCGTATAAAAGAGTATGTCAAATAAAAATCATTTTTTTTTCTTTTTGAAAACTAGCAGCCGTGGATTTTTTATTATTTATTTTTTTCGTTTGAAACTATGGATTTTAGAATTTTAAATTGCTAAATCTAGTATGAAAAACTTTGTTTTTACTATTAAAATGATCAGTTTTACATTTAAAACTGTCAATTTCTTACTTTTAGAATTGACAGTTTTAACTGTAAAGCTAACATTTTTAACTCATGTCTCAAGTTTATGGCTTGTAGCTCGATATAGTTTACCTTAAAGTTAAGATTTGGCTTGTCACCAGCTCTTATACCTGAAAAGTTGGAACAAAATTATGTTAGACTAGGCCAAACTACTTGTTCGGTAGAATAAAAAAAAAAAATGAAATTTGCTTCTAAGTTATTTTGTTATCACAAAATAAAATTGCATAAAAATATAATACTTCAGTGAAATATTACTTAGAAGGACTTAGAACTATTGCAAGAGCGAATTTGTTATAAAATTGCAATTGCAACGGTTAGTTTAGATCAATCCAAATCTATTTTATACATGCGATTGAAATTTACTGAGTTTAAGCCCACTGTTGAATTTCACATTTTATTCATTGAATTTCACTACAAGTAAGTGATGTTAAACCAAGAGAACATTGGTTTAAATGTTTAAATACCTTTTACTACGTTATAAGCGAGAGTTGGTACGTAAACACCAGCATACGATTCTCCAGCAATGTAAAATGGATTAGCGAGAAACTCTGGAAATTGCTCAAACCACTGTTTGGTAACATATCAACATTAATAATTAATCTCATTCAATAAATAATTAAAGTTTAGAATCACAACTAGATTGGTTTGAGAAAATATTTATAGATCAAGAGATAAAGACTAGTATATAGAGTTGCCTTGAGAAGGAAATTATGTGTATCAATGGCTGTTTGTGTATCTCCTGTGGTATAAATACTTGTGTTTTTGGAGTAGGAAAAACCAACACCAGCTGGGGAATCCAGATAGATTATGTTTGAAACCTGCATTCAAATTAATAAACGCGACTGAAATAATTATTCATGTTTAAAGAGACAGTCCAATAGTCGTGGAATAAATGTCATTTTTTTTTACGTTAGTAGGAAGGAACTTTGAGCAATTAATTTAAGTTTATGTAATTATCCTAATAAAATTATATATGTAAATATGTATATATAAATATATTTATATGTGTGTATGTATATAACACAACGTACCTTAGACCAACTATATGGATTTAGGTGCAAAGTTGGGAGGCTGCCTCTCGGGGTTCCTTGCTGAAAATTGAATGGACCTGAAATGATAAACAAGAAGAAACAAAAAAAAAAAAGGATGATAAGTATATGTGTTATTGTATTATATATTTTATAAAATAATAAATAATTTCTTAATGCCCTTTGAATGATGAATAAACATTCATTTTAGGTGAAGGGAGTCTATTTTTGTATGCAATATTAATTACTTTAATTGACACTTAAAACAAATGTCCATTAATTTTTTACTTACTTTTACTTTAAATTATACTCCCTCCATTATGGAAAGTTTATTACAATTCTTTTTGTAATTTTTTTTTAAAAAAAACTTTTAAACTTATTTATGTATTGTTTGAATGCTATGATAAATTGATAAAATGGAACTGAAGTTAATTTTTATTTAGAAGTGTGATACTTATTTTAAAATATATAAAAAAAACTTATTATTATGAGTAAGTAAACTCTAATTGTTGATAAAATTGTAACTCGTAACCATTCACTAAGGTACATAAACGGGTGTATCGCAATGCTATTCCTTTCGTCTCTGAAATATGTTCTTACTTTATTCGTTATTGATTTGAATGAAGTTTTAAAATATTTAAATGTTAATTTAATTATCCTATTATACTAAAATAATTATTGATAATATTTATAATGGTGTCTACTAAATTTTATTTTTATTTAATTCAATTAACGTCCAAATATTTCTCAAATTTCATTAAATCAAGCCAAAAAAAAAAGGGTGAGAACATTTTTTTGTGATGAGGGAGTATTAAGTTTGTTTGGCAGACAAAATACAAAAAAGACTTAATGATGTTTTCTTCAAGCAATAATGTATCTAAAATATGTACAAGATTAACTTTGATGTAATTTCTTGAACTTTTATACTACTTACATCCTACTAAAAATATAGCTTTTCATTTATTTATTTTACAGTTAGTTTATGTTGACTTTGACAATAATTTAAATTTATTTAGTTATGCTAGTGATATCTAAAAAATGTTCTTGATAGAACTTTATTGGTTAATCAATCATAAATTTTAGAATTTCAGCGTATTTTTTTTTAGTTTTTTTTTTTTTGCTTAAAGAAAAAACACAGGATTGTTCATGAATAAAAAAAAAAGGGAGTGATAATGACCAAAAAAATAATTGAGTTCACGGTTTTATTCAAATAAATTAATTAATTAATTAATTTAGGTCATGGTTTGTTAAGAAACATGATGTTCAATATTTGAAGTTAAAACCATCAGGCTTTAGCCTGGTGGCCAGAGCTCATGGCTTCCTCCACTCTGGAGGTCCCAGGTTCGCCTCCTTTCGAGGAGTTTGTGGAGAACTTGTGTTACCGTTCAGCGGCGCAGGAACATCGACAAAGATTTCTAGTGCGGTAAGTATCACTGTAATAGATTCCAATATAGGGATTTGTAATAGATAGGGCAATAGATCTGTACTTCAAAAAACAAAAAAAATATTTGAAGATAAGTCTTTATATTGGTTAAAAAAAGACATGATAAGTCTATTTGTTTTGATCGTTGAACAGTACTAAACGAAAACCGGCCATTTGGATTTCCAAAACGTCTGGCCTAATATTAAGAAAACTAGATAAGATCATCTTTTTTGTTCATATTTACTGTAAATTTCAATCAAATGATTCCCATTTGATGTGTTTGGTATGGGATATTCAGATAACTGCAATTAAAAGAAAATGAGTGAGGACATTAAAATTTCCGAAATACTATATCATATCAGTTTAAAATAAATATTCAAAAATTTATCAAATTTATTATTGATCAAAAGAAAATTATAATTTTTAAGACATTTATTTTGAGACCGGATGTAGGAAGTATATAATTTTGATGTTGTTTCATCATTGATTAATTAAGTGTTAACTGTGGCCTAACCAAATCGTAAAACTAGCATGTGTGAGGACATTAAAAATAAATATTCTTTGGGTGAATGTTTATTTTTACTTATTTATTTATTTATTTATTATATATATATATATATATATATATATATATATATGGTCGTGCTCCTGTGAGAACCTAAATACATTAGGTAAAAAACTAATGTATCCAAATCATTAGATACATTACTTGGATACATTTTTTATTTTTACTTATTTATTTATTATAAATATATATATATATATATATATATATATATATATATATATATATGGTCGTGCTCCTGTAAGAACCTAAATACATTAGGTAAAACACTAATGTATCCAAATCATTAGATACATTACTTGGATACATTAGGTAAAAATGTATCCAATGTGCACTTGGATACATCATTGGATACATTAAGTTCTCACGGTTCTCACGATATTTAGGTTCTTATTTGAGCGCCTAACTACTATATATATATATATATACTCCCTCCGTTTCATGTGAATTGAGACCAAAAAAATTGGCACAATAATTAAGAGAAAGTAGTGAATGTGTGGTGGGAAAAATGAAGAGAGAGAATGAGGGGGGTAAATAGTAGTGTTGGTTGGATAAAATGAGTGGTGGAAAATAAAGAGAGAGAATTAGTGGGCTTAAATGGGTGGGGTTGGGTGAATATAAAATATTAAAAAGCTTGCCATTTTGGGCAGTCTCAATTGAGGTGAAACGGACGAAAAGTGAAATAAGTCTCAATTCACATGAAACGGAGGGAGTATATATATATATTGGTTTCAAAGTTTTGTTTTTATCAAGATAACATTAGATATTGTGTAAAGAAAAAAAAGAATAATATTAGATATTCATTTTAGAATGGAGAAAGTAATAACAATGCTAAGAAAAACTAAGAAAAAGGCCCGAAAAGATATATTACCATGTTCATAAACGAAGCCATCAAAGCTAGAGCAACCCGGACCTCCGTTTAGCCACAAAACAACCGGATCAGTTGCCGGGCTCCCCTCCGATACCACAAAGTAGTAAAATAGATTCTTTGGCAATGGAGCTTCCTCGTCGATCGTCACATACCTTCATGTAATAAAAATCATTTCGAAATGAAAATGTAAAAAAATTCATCAGATAACAACAAAAAATCAGCATTTTGATGATGAGAACACAAATTGTGAACAAGATCTTGCATTTACATACATGAGCAATTTTACTTTCCCCGTCAACAAAGTTATTAGGTTGTGATTATTAGACGAGAATATAAAGTAGGAAATCTTATATTATGCCACTGTAGCACGTACAAGTGATCCAACGGGTTATATATTTGGCGACATCATGATGATGTCAGCTTTAATAACAGTTTGAGTGACATTATTATGATGTACTCCTTCCGTTTCATGTGAATTGAGACTTATTTCCCTTTTCGTCCGTTTCTCCTCAATTGAGACTGCCCAAAATGACAAACTTTTTAATATTTTATATTCACCCAACCCCACCCATTTAACCCCACTAATTCTCTCTCTTCATTTTCCACCACTTATTTTATCCAATCAACACTACTATTTACCCCACTCATTCTCTCTTCATTTTTCACCACACATTCACTACTTTTTCTTAATTATTGTGCCATTTTTTTTTGTCTCAATTCACATGAAACGGAGGGAGTAAACCCTAATCACAGTGAAATGTAGTACATAAACTGATACAGAAAAATTGGACTCAAAAAAGAAAAGGGAAATGAAAAGGATGGATACCCGGCATAATGCTTGGAAGGGAAGGTTCCATTGAAACCGGGAAGGCTGGTGACTAGGGAACTCGCCGGAGCAGCTTTCACGTCGTGTATTATCAACGTGAATGACAAACACGCGATGATCAAAAGGCCGCCGTTCATGGCAACTGAATTAATTGGGATAGAGATAATGATAAGTAGGAGGAAAGGGAGGACGAATATATGTATATATACTGGTGGTGTGTGAAAAAAAAAAACAATGATGAGATAGATAAAGATGAAAGTGAGAAAACAAAAAAGATTGGGCGATGGATACGAATTAAGAAAAGGGCAAAGGACGGAGAAGGAGAGACCTCGTCACCTGATAATACAATACTCCTACCACAACACAACACTTGAGAAACAAGCTGAGGACTCTCGCAACTTCAAAAAGAGCTTTGGACCCTAGCCCCCTGGGCCAGATCATAAACCCATAAAAACCCATGGCCAGATCAAAATTCCATCTAGCCCCTCCAGAGCTAACCCACTCCCAACCCAGCCCGTACCTAACCCGCTCAGCCCGTACCCGCCGCCCAGCCAGTCCAGCCCGTACCCGCAGCCCAACCCGCAGCCCACCCAGCCCAGCCCGTTTGATTAATAAAAAGGAAATATGTGGCACCTAGGATTCGAACCCCAAACCATTTTATGGAAACTTATGCCTTAACCACCAAACCAAGTCAGCTTTTGATTAATATTTTGCAATATTTCTATTAGTATCTTCGCATGGGCGAAACTAAATGAAAAAAAAATGAGATTCTCATTCAATTAATAAAATTCTTGATTATTAAAAAAAAAATTGTAAAATAAAAAATTAGAAAAATGAAAAACATGATTAAAAAATTTAAAGTATCTAAATCTTTTATTAGAAAACAAATATGAAATACCTAACAAAATAAATTAAATTATAATTGTGCAATATCGTATTTGAATATTTTTTTTTCATATATTTTTTATTATTATCCTCCAGTAAAAGCGTTTATTTACATAAATAACACCATTTAACTCCTTTAATTACTGAAATACCAGCCTAGGCATTTATTTATATAATTGTCATTGCACTCATCACATACTTAAGTTATAAGACTTATATTACACTTATACTTGGGGTATATGACTAAAATTACTCTTATACCTAAGGTATAAGACTAAAATTACTCTTATACCTAAGGTATAAGACTAAAATTGACTTATACCTAATGTATAAGACTAAAATTACTATTACACCTAAGGTAAAACTAATATTGCTCTTATACCTAAGGTATAAAAGTAATAAAATCACATTTTACAAATTTTCTTAAAAAACATTAAAAAAAAAGTCTCATATTTTATTTTTATTCTGCTCATATTTAGGTATAAGACAAGAATTAATCTTATACCTAAGGTATAAGAGTTATTTAATTATTTTTTAATAATTTATTAATTTTTAACATTTTTAAAATCATTCTCATATATTTTTAATATTAACTCTTATACCGAAAGTATAAGACTAGTTATTACTCTTATATATAGGGTATAAGACTACAATTACACTTATACCTAAGGTATAAGACTAAAATTACACTTATACCTAAGGTATAAGACTACAATTACCTTATACCTAAGGTATAAGATTAAAATTACTATTACACCTAATGTAAGACTAATATTGCTCTTATACCTAAGGTATAAAAGTAATAAAATCACATTTTTTAAATTTTCTTAAAAAACATAAAAAAAAAAAAAAAAAAAAGGTCTCATATTTTATTTTTATTATGCTCATATACTTAGGTATAAGACAAGAATTAATCTTATACCTAGGGTATAAGAGTTATTAAATTATTTTTTAATAATTTAATAATTTTTCACATTTTAAAAAATCATTCTTATATATTTTTAATATTAACTCTTATACCGAAAGTATAAGACTAGTTCTTCTCTTATACTTTAGATATGAGAGTAATTATTTTCACATTAAATCCCCATCTTTTTTTAAAAAATATATACCTAAAATATAAGACTAGAATTACTCTTATATTTAAGGTATAAGAGTTATTTAATTTATTTTCTTCTAATTCTCATATTTTCAGTATATAATAGACTTAGTTGGTGTCATTTATGTAAATAAATGCCTTAACAGAAGGGTAATAATTAAAAAATTATAAAAGTTTCTGAAATAATGTATTTTCGCAATTACAATTTAATTTATTTTTTAGGTCTTTCATTTTTTTAATAAAAAGCTTTAGATATTTTATATTCTTAAATCATGTTTTTAATATTCTAATATATATATATTAAAAGATTTGTTTTTTTTGTGAATATTCAAGATTTTCATTAATTAATTTAAAATCTCAATTTTTGTAATTTAGTTTCGTTCAGACTGCTGTTACTAATATTAAATATTGCAAAATGAGAACAAAGCAATGCATTGGTTTAGTGGTTTAGACATGGTTGGCCTAGGAAAGGTGCTAGGTTCGAAACCCATACTCAACATTTTTGGTTTTAATTAAAAAAAAAAGGGGGGCTTGGAGTGGGTTTTGGATCCGGGGCGACGGGCGGGCTGGTCGTTGTTCTGGATCCGGGGCGGGTGGGCGGATCGGGCCTGGGCATTGGGCTTGGACTGCTTGGTGGTTAAGTGGGCAGCAGTGATGGGTTTTTGGGCTTTTAGGGAATTTTGATTTGGACATTGGGTGGAGGTGGAATTTATAGCAAGACCCGCATAAGAGGGGCGGAGTGGGTGTTTAAGTACTTCCCACTCCGTCACCTAACCCCCGAACCCTTCTCTCCCGAATCTCTGGTTTTGTGCATAAATTAGGCTATTTCTAGGTTTTTCTTATGTTCCTTTAAAAACATAGGTGGCGACTCTAAACAATCTAAAACAAGTTAGACATCCTAGGATAATTCACCGCTCTAGTCAAGTTGTGGTTTCCCGGGGTATCTACACTAGGGCTTATTGATTGTCAAATGAAGCAAAAAGAGCCCTTGTTCTTGAGTCACATAGCCCCTAGGGCGTCACCATTTGTTGAGCAAAGCAAGAGTGACTCATCCTCGTGCGAGGGAACAAATATGAGAGGACTGGCAAGAGCTACTCCATTTCTTGGGATCCTTTCGGCGTACTTTAGAAGCACATACTTGCAGAAGCTTTGAAAACTAAGACACATGTTGTTGCTATTTGCTGCCCAAGTCAATTGACTAGCTAGGGATTATTTGTGCAACCTCGTGCCCTTTTATGATGGGCTCGTTCTCAGATGGGTCTTGGTTACCACGGGCCTTCTTTTCATGAACCCAAAAATGCACACTGCTGGAGAATGATGCCAATAACCCAAGACAACCTTTGATGGTGCCATATCTTGTCGAGCCTTTTGCAATCCCAAAGTTGACTCGGTGGGGAATTGATTTGTTGAGGAGATCCAATGTAGAGCTCGTGTAGTTGTCTTCTTTAGAAGCCGGGGATCTCCATTTCTCTTTCCCTTCTCTCTCTCTCACTCTCTCACTCTCTCATTTTTTTTTATGACGCACCCTGTTTTTTGCCTAGACCGCCCTTTCGGGTTTTCAATCTAGCGGGCATCTCTTTGCGTCTTCATTTTTTACTCGATTAATGAGGAAGTGTGCATTGACTCTGGCTGAGGAGATAAGACATGTGATTTTGCGGTGAAGACCTCTTGTCTCTAAAGATGAGTGACATTGACTCGACTAGGGAAGTGTCCCTAGTATTGACTTTGTATATGTCACGCCCCGGAAATCTTAAAAATCCATAAATATAAAATTTACATAATATACATCTCCAAAATGTAATATACCAAACCGGGCGCGTGAATTCAACTATAAACCAATACCCTCAAACACCACCTCAACGAGATTATAACTCGGAGACTAGAAACAAATGCGGAAGCAAGAACAACTACTAACAAAATGCCCAAAGTACAACCGTATATACAACACACTGAACGACTACAAACCCACAATAAAATACATAAAGGCTCCGAAGAGCAACTATCTCAAATGAGATCAACCTGCTCAGAAGATTCCCGCTACAACGTACCTCACAACGCTACCACTTGCTTTCCTGGGGGGGGGGTTAAGGAAAAACAATTTGAAACAAGAAACGGGGTGAGATAAAATCTCAGTAAGTTACTAAATGCATCTACATGGCATAATATCATGCAAATCAACGATATAACTGAACAAGTAAATCACATAACAACAAATGAGAAAGCTCCCTATCGCCAACTGTCCTATACCAGTTGGAAATAACGACTAACTCATCATGCAGCACATAAGACTGAAATAAACACGTAACAAAGGATACTTAGCCAAGGTTTCACCAAAACTGATAGAACAATCGCTGCGCAGCTTCAACCGATCAACCAAGCAACAATAGCAGTATAACCACCGAATAGAACCCCGGTCAGAACCGACCAATCAATCAATCAACCCATCAAGCCATCTTCATAGTAGCATAAAAGCTGAAGAGAAAACCCCCGGTACCGGAACCAATAACCATAAAAGTGTCACAAAGGACAAGGACCATGACACAAAGTCATGCCCGGTAGCTAGATACATTCACAAAGGAAGCTAACTCATCTCTTCCAAGGCCAATCTGGAAAAGGGTAAAGAAGGGGGCAAAACAATGGTCAACATTATAATGGACTTGGCTTTGCCATTATAATCTTTCCCATCGCCCGATGCAACAAATATGCCAGCTGGGCTTCTAATTAAATGCTAAGTAATAATATTTTAGCATGAATAAACAACTTAAGATTCCAAAGTAGGGAACCATACCAAATAATCACCATAAAGATGCAACGGTTACTCATGAAGAGTTTAACAACAACGATAACAAGAGTTTCTCATGAAGAGCACAACAACAATAAACGGAATTTCTCATAAAGAGCACAACAACGATAAACGGAATTGCTCATAAGGAGCTCAACAACAATGATTATTAGAATATGATAATTCCATAAGGAGGAACCATGCCAGATACATTCCAAAGATGATACCCACAAGTTACCCATAAGGAACACAACCCAAACGGTCGCTCACAAATAGTACAACGACTATAACCCAAAATTATCCTAAACGTTTACTCATAAAGATGTACTAGGACTATGAACTCAACCATCTCATCACACCTGAAATTCCAAAGTAGGAAGTCAGAATGAATACTCCTTAAGGTTAATCAAACCGTAAGTACCCAATTGCCAATTCACGCTTTACCTCCGTCCATAACGAACCAATTCTAAACACCCGAAACGAATCTAAAAGGTTACCCTTATTAGAACATGATCACGATCGGACTAAACCCTACACTTTGGTGTTCAACAACAATCCTCTAGGTACTATAGGACATCGCCTAAAACCTAGACCAAGTCTTACTCGAAAATCAATTCGATTGGAACAATCACGAACACATCATAAGATGCCCAAACATTCCCAAACAATACTTGATCAAATTACATAACACCATTATTCACAAAGGAACCAATTTCAATTACTAAAGAGTTCTACGGTGTCCAACTAAGTCAACTAGAATAGTACTACGGAACCTAGACCGAGACTACACCTTGATCTTAAACCTCAACAATAAGACAACCATTCTGGTCTGGAACCATGCGTCCAATAGAACCATTGCGTAGTACTCGAAAATAGCTTTCCAACGATAGTTTACACGTCCAAAACGGAGTCCGGACGAAGAAGTTATGGCCTCCGGAAGATTGAACGTAAAACGGACATTTTAATAAAAGTGTTCGGCCGGACAAAGAGAAAATCCCTGTTTTAGCTCCGAATTTCACTCCTTTCGCTCTAAATCTTAGGAGTACCTATATATACTTCTATCCTAACATTTAAAGACAAGAAAACTCAATTCATGCGTCTCTAAAACCCAAACTAAAATACAACCTAGTTTTAAACAAACACAAATGTGATTTCCAGAAAAAGGGGGCGGGCGGGCGCTTGCCAAGGGGCGGGCGGGCGCTCATTTAGGCAGAAGCTAAGGGTCAGAAAAAGGGTAAGTGGGCGGGCGCTTGGCAAGGGGCGGGCGGGCGCCCGGTCGTCGGGCTGGGCAGAAATCTGCTGGGTTTTAACACATTCTTACCAAAATCAAACCCAAAATTTTGCTAGTTCATAAACACCCAAAATCAACACTTCCAATACTCTTAACAATGTACTAAAACAACATATAAACCTCTAGGAGACCTAGATAACAACTTTTAACCACACAAATCAAGATTTAATCTAAACATTCATATTATCACAACTTTTAACCAAAAATCCAAATGAATTCTAAATAATTTCTAAACTTAACCAAAATGACATAGATATCAACAAGAACATCAATAGTGTTAGAGATGAGCAATTTTAACATAAATGGGGGAAAAGTAACTTACTTGAATTTTCTCAAAGTTGTCGGAACTCGAATATTTTTAGCCCTCTACGATCCTAACGACGATCTAAACAAGATTCATGTTTTAAGAAATGAGAAATAATGAGAGCAAGATGATGGAAATGTAGAGAGAAGTGAGAGAAAACTTACCCTTTCTTGACAATGGAAGAGAGAGAGAGAAATGAGATGGGAGTGGAAGGGAGGATGAAAGTGAGGGAGGTGAGGGGAAAAGAGAGAGTAAGTAGGATGATAGATTAGAATTTACACACAGACCCCCTCCCCTACACACTAACTCAATCATCTTATTTTCCCCACTAACATTTAAGACCCAACACTTCTACACTAGCACAAATGACCCAAATAAAATGCTAGGCATAATTATTATGAAACATAAAATGCACACATAATTATTAATTAAATAATAATTTAAATAAATAAATAAGCAAATAAATAAATAATAATTATTTCTTACTAATAAAATAGAGCCTAGTTTTCGGGTCGTGACATTCACTCCCCCTTAAAGAAAATTCGACCCGAATTTTAACGAGACTTACCCGAAAGACCAAATAGGTACGGATACGGTAGTTCTGCCATTTCTCAAATTCCTCAATTGTCCAATCTAACCCACTACAAGGTAACCTTAAATGATGCTTACGATAACACTACCTCTTGAACCGAATCATTCCATCATTATCTTCGTTACTAATCAAAACTCGTACTCAAACTCAAAGAATCCAAATTATTTCCACACATAATTCTCTAGATATCTCAAGCTCGCCTTATTCACAGCCTTAACTACACCGCAAAGGTACTTCCACTTGTAAATCGCATACTTAGTATTATTCCCAGAAATTCAAAATATTACCATCTCGAGCTAAATTAGCTTTTTTAAAATATGAAGAGCTAAAGAAATTTTCCATCCCCATAATATTCACCAAAGGCTATATCTCTAAGGATTCCCATTATAGTGCTCTCGCTCTAGGTAGCACCTTAAACTAAGGGTGTAATATAAACCCAAATTTTTAATACAAAATGTGCACTTAAATCTACGCCATAACATCATCGTCATAACACTCCAATCCTTGAAAGTCTAAAATAATTACGAATACTCAATAGTCCGAAAATGATCTAAATTTTATCTTCAAGGGATTTTCTCTAACTCCCTTTTTAGTTAATAATCTGTGCTCATATACCCAAGGAAATCAACAAACCTCAAATCTTCAATAGCTAACCCAAGTTAGTCTTTCACGCATACATTTATTAACCTAATGATACTTAGGCTCAATAGTACTACCATCATAATAAGCCAATTAGCTAGCAACATTCCGACTGACCCAATACCAAATCATGATATTCCTTAATTATGTCCAAGTATTGATACTCAACCTTCTTCACATACCCTTAATCCAATTCTGGTAACGCCATCAAGAAGGGATTTAGAACCATAGAACCACTGTCTAACCAAAATTTCAAAATGTCTTTAACGTAGATTGAGAAATTATTACTCTCCCAAAATGTACTTAGTCCTTTCTAACTTAACACGCTTATCACCATTAATGATCATAACTCCTACAACAAACTCATCACCCATAACAAATCGTACACCTCTCCATACTACTCCATTCCGATGCATTCACGGAGATGTACTAAAAGTGACCAAAATTTTCCTCAAGAGATTCTCATTGAATCCTCAACTCCTACAACCCAACCGATACAATATGGATATTGATCTAAATATTAGCATTACAACCTTGTACCACAACAACCCAATTTAACCCAAGTTCCCTATCGATCAAACGACATATTGCCCCCAATATAAATTATGCCCAAGACTTCAAAATTAATATTGCCAACAGAATAAGCTAAATTCCAGCACAACCTTATAATAAAGATTTTCTGATTTTCAATATAGAACCTGAACATTATGTATATACCTAGTATGCTCCTAAACAAAGTCAACATACTCATATAGAAATATTCTCCACCTATCGATGGCACACAAGAAATTCGTAGCATATAGAAAGCTAAACCATACCACTTAACTCATCAATATCCCGCATAGGTGACATAACCAGATCACCTTACCTCCATCAGTAGCGATCACAAAATTCCGTACTCGAGAATACACCTCAACATAAATCACTTAACGAGAACAAACATAAGAATATAGCACAAGACATTTCAACTTTACGAAATAGGTACGTTCAAGCCTTCAAAACTCGCACTCCGCTCGATTCCCAAGCCAACTAACCCCAATGGAACCAACACTATTGACATCAATCATATACTTAATATACCACAAGAGAATGAACACTCAACGTCAATATCACGACCTATACTCAACCAACTTCTACCTTAACCTCATTCTTTCAAGAAAACTTAGTTTCTAAACCACTCAAAATCATAACATCCAAGTATTGAAACCTATTCAATATCAGAGTTCTTATTCTCCTTCAAGATCTAAAACCATTGCTCTGATACCAACTGTCACGCCCCGGAAATCTTAAAAATCCATAAATATAAAATTTACATAATATACATCTCCAAAATGTAATATACCAAACCGGGCGCGTGAATTCAACTATAAACCAATACCCTCAAACACCACCTCAACGAGATTATAACTCGGAGACTAGAAACAAATGCGGAAGCAAGAACAACTACTAACAAAATGCCCAAAGTACAACCGTATATACAACACACTGAACGACTACAACCCACAATAAAATACATAAAGGCTCCGAAGAGCAACTATCTCAAATGCGATCAACCTGCTCAGAAGATTCCCGCTACAACGTACCTCACAACGCTACCACTTGCTTTCCTGGGGGGGGGGGTTAAGGAAAAACAATTTGAAACAAGAAACGGGGTGAGATAAAATCTCAGTAAGTTACTAAATGCATCTACATGGCATAATATCATGCAAATCAACGATATAACTGAACAAGTAAATCACATAACAACAAATGAGAAAGCTCCCTATCGCCAACTGTCCCATACCAGTTGGAAATAACGACTAACTCATCATGCAGCACATAAGACTGAAATAAACACGTAACAAAGGATACTTAGCCAAGGTTTCACCAAACTGATAGAACAATCGCTGCGCAGCTTCAACCGATCGACCAAGCAACAATAGCAGTATAACCACCGAATAGAACCCCGGTCAGAACCGACCAATCAATCAATCAACCCATCAAGCCATCTTCATAGTAGCATAAAAGCTGAAGAGAAAACCCCCGGTACCGGAACCAATAACCATAAAAGTGTCACAAAGGACAAGGACCATGACACAAAGTCATGCCCGGTAGCTAGATACATTCACAAAGGAAGCTAACTCATCTCTTCCAAGGCCAATCTGGAAAAGGGTAAAGAAGGGGGCAAAACAATGGTCAACATTATAATGGACTTGGCTTTGCCATTATAATCTTTCCCATCGCCCGATGCAACAAATATGCCAGCTGGGCTTCTAATTAAATGCTAAGTAATAATATTTTAGCATGAATAAACAACTTAAGATTCCAAAGTAGGGAACCATACCAAATAATCACCATAAAGATGCAACGGTTACTCATGAAGAGTTTAACAACAACGATAACAAGAGTTTCTCATGAAGAGCACAACAACAATAAACGGAATTTCTCATAAAGAGCACAACAACGATAAACGGAATTGCTCATAAGGAGCTCAACAACAATGATTATTAGAATATGATAATTCCATAAGGAGGAACCATGCCAGATACATTCCAAAGATGATACCCACAAGTTACCCATAAGGAACACAACCCAAACGGTCGCTCACAAATAGTACAACGACTATAACCCAAAATTATCCTAAACGTTTACTCATAAAGATGTACTAGGACTATGAACTCAACCATCTCATCACACCTGAAATTCCAAAGTAGGAAGTCAGAATGAATACTCCTTAAGGTTAATCAAACCGTAAGTACCCAATTGCCATTCACGCTTTACCTCCGTCCATAACGAACCAATTCTAAACACCCGAAACGAATCTAAAAGGTTACCCTTATTAGAACATGATCACGATCGGACTAAACCCTACACTTTGGTGTTCAACAACAATCCTCTAGGTACTATAGGACATCGCCTAAAACCTAGACCAAGTCTTACTCGAAAATCAATTCGATTGGAACAATCACGAACACATCATAAGATGCCCAAACATTCCAAACAATACTTGATCAAATTACATAACACCATTATTCACAAAGGAACCAATTTCAATTACTAAAGAGTTCTACGGTGTCCAACTAAGTCAACTAGAATAGTACTACGGAACCTAGACCGAGACTACACCTTGATCTTAAACCTCAACAATAAGACAACCATTCTGGTCTGGAACCATGCGTCCAATAGAACCATTGCGTAGTACTCGAAAATAGCTTTCCAACGATAGTTTACACGTCCAAAACGGAGTCCGGACGAAGAAGTTATGGCCTCCGGAAGATTGAACGTAAAACGGACATTTTAATAAAAGTGTTCGGCCGGACAAAGAGAAAAATCCCTGTTTTAGCTCCGAATTTCACTCCTTTCGCTCTAAATCTTAGGAGTACCTATATATACTTCTATCCTAACATTTAAAGACAAGAAAACTCAATTCATGCGTCTCTAAAACCCAAACTAAAATACAACCTAGTTTTAAACAAACACAAATGTGATTTCCAGAAAAAGGGGGCGGGCGGGCGCTTGCCAGGGGCGGGCGGGCGCTCATTTAGGCAGAGCTAAGGGTCAGAAAAAGGGTAAGTGGGCGGGCGCTTGGCAAGGGGCGGGCGGGGCGCCCGGTCGTCGGGCTGGGCAGAAATCTGCTGGGTTTTTAACACATTCTTACCAAAATCAACCCAAAATTTTGCTAGTTCATAAACACCCCAAAATCAACACTTCCAATACTCTTAACAATGTACTAAAACAACATATAACCTCTAGGAGACCTAGATAACAACTTTTAACCACACAAATCAAGATTTAATCTAAACATTCATATTATCACAACTTTTAACCAAAAATCCAAATGAATTCTAAATAATTTCTAAACTTAACCAAAATGACATAGATATCAACAAGAACATCAATAGTGTTAGAGATGAGCAATTTAACATAAATGGGGGAAAAGTAACTTACTTGAATTTTCTCAAAGTTGTCGGAACTCGAATATTTTTAGCCCTCTACGATCCTAACGACGATCTAAACAAGATTCATGTTTTAAGAAATGAGAAATAATGAGAGCAAGATGATGGAAATGTAGAGAGAAGTGAGAGAAAACTTACCCTTTCTTGACAATGGAAGAGAGAGAGAGAAATGAGATGGGAGTGGAAGGGAGGATGAAAGTGAGGGAGGTGAGGGGAAAAGAGAGAGTAAGTAGGATGATAGATTAGAATTTACACACAGACCCCCTCCCCTACACACTAACTCAATCATCTTATTTTCCCCACTAACATTTAAGACCCAACACTTCTACACTAGCACAAATGACCCAAATAAAATGCTAGGCATAATTATTATGAAACATAAAATGCACACATAATTATTAATTAAATAATAATTTAAATAAATAAATAAGCAATAAATAAATAATAATTATTTCTTACTAATAAAATAGAGCCTAGTTTTCGGGTCGTGACATTCACTCCCCCTTAAAGAAATTCGACCCGAATTTTAACGAGACTTACCCGAAAGACCAAATAGGTACGGATACGGTAGTTCTGCCATTTCTCAAATTCCTCAATTGTCCAATCTAACCCACTACAAGGTAACCTTAAATGATGCTTACGATAACACTACCTCTTGAACCGAATCATTCCATCATTATCTTCGTTACTAATCAAAACTCGTACTCAAACTCAAAGAATCCAAATTATTTCCACACATAATTCTCTAGATATCTCAAGCTCGCCTTATTCACAGCCTTAACTACACCGCAAAGGTACTTCCACTTGTAAATCGCATACTTAGTATTATTCCCCAGAAATTCAAAATATTACCATCTCGAGCTAAATTAGCTTTTTTAAAATATGAAGAGCTAAAGAAATTTTCCATCCCCATAATATTCACCAAAGGCTATATCTCTAAGGATTCCCATTATAGTGCTCTCGCTCTAGGTAGCACCTTAAACTAAGGGTGTAATATAAACCCAAATTTTTAATACAAAATGTGCACTTAAATCTACGCCATAACATCATCGTCATAACACTCCAATCCTTGAAAGTCTAAAATAATTACGAATACTCAATAGTCCGAAAATGATCTAAATTTTATCTTCAAGGGATTTTCTCTAACTCCCTTTTTAGTTAATAATCTGTGCTCATATACCCAAGGAAATCAACAAACCTCAAATCTTCAATAGCTAACCCAAGTTAGTCTTTCACGCATACATTTATTAACCTAATGATACTTAGGCTCAATAGTACTACCATCATAATAAGCCAATTAGCTAGCAACATTCCGACTGACCCAATACCAAATCATGATATTCCTTAATTATGTCCAAGTATTGATACTCAACCTTCTTCACATACCCTTAATCCAATTCTGGTAACGCCATCAAGAAGGGATTTAGAACCATAGAACCACTGTCTAACCAAAATTTCAAATGTCTTTAACGTAGATTGAGAAATTATTACTCTCCCAAAATGTACTTAGTCCTTTCTAACTTAACACGCTTATCACCATTAATGATCATAACTCCTACAACAAACTCATCACCCATAACAAATCGTACACCTCTCCATACTACTCCATTCCGATGCATTCACGGAGATGTACTAAAAGTGACCAAAATTTTCCTCAAGAGATTCTCATTGAATCCTCAACTCCTACAACCCAACCGATACAATATGGATATTGATCTAATATTAGCATTACAACCTTGTACCACAACAACCCAATTTAACCCAAGTTCCCTATCGATCAAACGACATATTGCCCCCAATATAAATTATGCCCAAGACTTCAAAATTAATATTGCCAACAGAATAAGCTAAATTCCCAGCACAACCTTATAATAAAGATTTTCTGATTTTCAATATAGAACCTGAACATTATGTATATACCTAGTATGCTCCTAAACAAAGTCAAACATACTCATATAGAAATATTCTCCACCTATCGATGGCACACAAGAAATTCGTAGCATATAGAAAGCTAAACCATACCACTTAACTCATCAATATCCCGCATAGGTGACATAACCAGATCACCTTACCTCCATCAGTAGCGATCACAAAATTCCGTACTCGAGAATACACCTCAACATAAATCACTTAACGAGAACAAACATAAGAATATAGCACAAGACATTTCAACTTTACGAAATAGGTACGTTCAAGCCTTCAAAACTCGCACTCTCGATTCCCAAGCCAACTAACCCCAATGGAACCAACACTATTGACATCAATCATATACTTAATATACCACAAGAGAATGAACACTCAACGTCAATATCACGACCTATAACTCAACCAACTTCTACCTTAACCTCATTCTTTCAAGAAAACTTAGTTTCTAAACCACTCAAAATCATAACATCCAAGTATTGAAACCTATTCAATATCAGAGTTCTTATTCTCCTTCAAGATCTAAAACCATTGCTCTGATACCAACTGTCACGCCCCGGAAATCTTAAAAATCCATAAATATAAAATTTACATAATATACATCTCCAAAATGTAATATACCAAACCGGGCGCGTGAATTCAACTATAAACCAATACCCTCAAACACCACCTCAACGAGATTATAACTCGGAGACTAGAAACAAATGCGGAAGCAAGAACAACTACTAACAAAATGCCCAAAGTACAACCGTATATACAACACACTGAACGACTACAAACCCACAATAAAATACATAAAGGCTCCGAAGAGCAACTATCTCAAATGCGATCAACCTGCTCAGAAGATTCCCGCTACAACGTACCTCACAACGCTACCACTTGCTTTCCTGGGGGGGGGGGGTTAAGGAAAAACAATTTGAAACAAGAAACGGGGTGAGATAAAATCTCAGTAAGTTACTAAATGCATCTACATGGCATAATATCATGCAAATCAACGATATAACTGAACAAGTAAATCACATAACAACAAATGAGAAAGCTCCCTATCGCCAACTGTCCCATACCAGTTGGAAATAACGACTAACTCATCATGCAGCACATAAGACTGAAATAAACACGTAACAAAGATACTTAGCCAAGGTTTCACCAAAACTGATAGAACAATCGCTGCGCAGCTTCAACCGATCAACCAAGCAACAATAGCAGTATAACCACCGAATAGAACCCCGGTCAGAACCGACCAATCAATCAATCAACCCATCAAGCCATCTTCATAGTAGCATAAAAGCTGAAGAGAAAACCCCCGGTACCGGAACCAATAACCATAAAAGTGTCACAAAGGACAAGGACCATGACACAAAGTCATGCCCGGTAGCTAGATACATTCACAAAGGAAGCTAACTCATCTCTTCCAAGGCCAATCTGGAAAAGGGTAAAGAAGGGGGCAAAACAATGGTCAACATTATAATGGACTTGGCTTTGCCATTATAATCTTTCCCATCGCCCGATGCAACAAATATGCCAGCTGGGCTTCTAATTAAATGCTAAGTAATAATATTTTAGCATGAATAAACAACTTAAGATTCCAAAGTAGGGAACCATACCAAATAATCACCATAAAGATGCAACGGTTACTCATGAAGAGTTTAACAACAACGATAACAAGAGTTTCTCATGAAGAGCACAACAACAATAAACGGAATTTCTCATAAAGAGCACAACAACGATAAACGGAATTGCTCATAAGGAGCTCAACAACAATGATTATTAGAATATGATAATTCCATAAGGAGGAACCATGCCAGATACATTCCAAAGATGATACCCACAAGTTACCCATAAGGAACACAACCCAAACGGTCGCTCACAAATAGTACAACGACTATAACCCAAAATTATCCTAAACGTTTACTCATAAAGATGTACTAGGACTATGAACTCAACCATCTCATCACACCTGAAATTCCAAAGTAGGAAGTCAGAATGAATACTCCTTAAGGTTAATCAAACCGTAAGTACCCAATTGCCAATTCACGCTTTACCTCCGTCCATAACGAACCAATTCTAAACACCCGAAACGAATCTAAAAGGTTACCCTTATTAGAACATGATCACGATCGGACTAAACCCTACACTTTGGTGTTCAACAACAATCCTCTAGGTACTATAGGACATCGCCTAAAACCTAGACCAAGTCTTACTCGAAAATCAATTCGATTGGAACAATCACGAACACATCATAAGATGCCCAAACATTCCCAAACAATACTTGATCAAATTACATAACACCATTATTCACAAAGGAACCAATTTCAATTACTAAAGAGTTCTACGGTGTCCAACTAAGTCAACTAGAATAGTACTACGGAACCTAGACCGAGACTACACCTTGATCTTAAACCTCAACAATAAGACAACCATTCTGGTCTGGAACCATGCGTCCAATAGAACTGTAATAACCGGAATTTTAATTTAATTATTTATTTTAATTTCGGTTTTGTTAAACTAATTAAATGATAATTAGAGTTATAAAGTAATTTAAAGAAGTGGGCCCAAGGAATTTGAATTGGCCCGAAAATAGTATTAGTAAACCCAACCCAAATTAATCTACCCAAGAGTATAAATACTTGAGTTAGTGAATGTTAGGGTATTTTGGTTTTATCAAAAACAACTAAACACAAAAAGGAAAAGAAAAAAAAAAAACCCTAAACCTTACCTATAGCAGCCGCCGGCCAGAAGCAGGAGGGAGGAGGAGCTGCGACAGTTTTTTTTTGAAATCAAATTCGATCATTCTCAAGGTAATGAAAAATCCTAAATTCTAGTTTTCGTTTCATTCGATTTGGAGTATTATTGAATTAGATATGAATTTTTAAAGGTTAGAATTATTATTGTTCTAGGATGATTAACCTTGAAGTTTAATGTTTAACTTGATGATTAGAATGGTGGGAATTGAATGTTATAACAATAAGATCATAACCCATGATTAATCTTGAATTAGGAATCAAAAGAATATGGATCTAAATCAATTAGCATGTTTAAAAGAATTGTCTAGTTGATGAGGAGATGAAGTATGGTATTAGAATTAATGTTTAGAAAATAAAGGAAGTAACAAAACCAGGATTTTGAATCCATTAAGGTTCGGCCGAATGGCCATGATTATGTTTGGGTATGTTTTTGGTTGATTTGTTAAGGTTTTGGTCTATTTTAAAGTGTCAAAGTTAGTTTTCCAACCGAAAAGGACCAAACTGCATATTTTAAAAATCTGAAACAGTTAGATTTCTGACTTTTCCGTCAGTAACTAGCTGGAAGGTCTAACTGAAGGACTAGACTGCATATTTTAAAATCTGAAACAATTAGATTTCTGACTTTTCCGTCAGTAACTAACTGGAAGGTCTAACTGAAGGACTAACTGCAAAGTCTAAAGTTTCTGAGGGACCAATCTGAAATTAGTCCAAAGTTAAAGGACTAATTTGCAATTAATCCAAAGTTGAAGGACTAATTTGCAATTAATCCAAAGTTGAAGGACTAAATTGCAATTAATCCAAAGTTGAAGGACCAATTTGCAATTAACCCAAAGTTGAAGGACCAAATTGTAATTAACCCAAAGTTAGAGGACCTAATTGCAATTATATCAAGTTAAAGGACTGACTAGTAAATCAAAGTCAGAAACTTAAACGTAAAGAAAGAAGTAACGAAGTAAAGAAGTTAAAACGCATCTCTCAGTTAACTAAGTAGAAATAGTTAGCAATGTAGGAATACTAAGTAAATTACTCCGTGCCTTGTAGATTTGCACAGAGAGAAGATTGCGAGGAAAAGCAATTCAGGTAAGGGATTACGTTCCTTACAGTATTTGAACTCCTGTTTATTGGAATTCGGTATTTCTTTCTAAAGTTAGCTATCAGTATGGCATGATAGTATTTGAATGAACTCTGCGTTATTGAACGTTCTTGAAAGAATCTATACTTAGTGATGTCCCCATCGATCTACTAAGTATCGAAGTTTGAAACTTGTATCACATACTTGTACCATGGTATGTTCTAATTTTAACTTGTAATTAATCGCTTACTCGTTAAGGCATCTAATTTTAACTTGTAAGTTAATCGCTTACTCGTTAAGGCATTTAATTTTAACTTGTAAGTTAATCGCTTACTCGTTAGGGCATCCAATGTCCAGTTAGAAAAGACATTGACGGACAGTCCAGTTAGAAAAGACTCGTCCTTAAACTAGGGATTGCATGAGTGATCACATGCCTTCTCTCAGGAATTGTCTGATTACAAGGATGATTCTAGACCCCGAGCATATGTGTGTGGATACCATATATGTTACGACCCACACTATTGGCTGGAAAGGCTAGGTGTATAAACTGTACCTTTGGCATTGAGGTTATAATGTACGTTACCAAGGAATTGACGGAACTTGAATGAATCCCTTTGGATTGTAGTGCCATAATCCTTTGAAAGTAAAATCTTAAAAGTAATATGACTGCATTGTTCTGCAGTCTTGAATCCAAAAGTAACTGAACCTATCCTTGTAAAAGTTATTCGAAGTATTCGTTCTGGTCGTCTCTCCTTAGTAACCGAGAGGCCAAGTATGAACTTACTGAGCATTCGTTCGCTCATCCCTTCTCTATAAATTTGTTTTCAGGATTTAAGTAGAAGGACAAGACAAGGAAAGCAGCCGTAGGAAGACGGTGGATGAAGATTCTTAATTTAATAGTTTAAGTACGTTTATTTATCTTGATGTAAGTTGAAGTACATTAATGGTTAGGGTTGTTACCTACCAAGACAAGTTTAAGTTACGCTTCCGCTATTGTTTGAATTTATGGTTAAATAAGGGGCCGTTGTGAACCCTAATTTGAAGTATTTATTATTGTTATTTATGGATATTAATGCCATTAAATGCTCAGATATTATAAGAAAATTCGGGGTGTTACAGTTGGTATCAGAGCAATGGCTTTAGGTCTTATGGGAGAAAACTGAAAGTTAGGACTAATGGGAGAACTTAGTACTTAACTTGAATAAGATCTTACTTGAGGAAGTTCAAGTGATAAAGTCTAACTCTAGGAATGATACTAAGAGTGTGCATAAAGTATGAATATACTTGGAGAAATAGGAACCTCTTCATTATATGTCTATTTATATTCTATTAATATGTTATAATGGAACCTTGGGGTTATGTACTAATTAAGTTTACTATTGGTGTGTGTAGGATCATGCCGAGGAGACCCATGAAGTCAGTAAGGTACAGTGCTACTCTAAGGGAAGAAATAGAAGCTAAAGAGGAGATTATTAAGCAGCTAACTAAGGAACTTCGCTCAGCCAAAAGAGAGCTTAGGAAGGAGACTCGAGGAGTCGACAGCTTACAGAATGTCATCAAAGAACGCGATGAGGACATGATGTATGTGGAAGGAAAGTTAGCAGTACAGCTGAAGAAGGTCAAAGGCCTAGAAAGCCATGTGGTTAGAGCTAACCGCGAATGGAATCGAATCAGTGTGCAACTGGTGGATGAGATAGAACAAAATAATGAACTGAAAAAGAAGATAGATGAACAAGAAGCTTATGAGGAGAGCTTAGGACTTCAGGCTATCAGATTTGGGCTGAGAAGTTAGAGTTGCAAGAAAATATGACCAACTTGCAGCAGAACATGCACACTGTGGGAAGTGATGCAGTTAATGACAGATAGTTATAAGAATAGATTCTTTTACTTTATTATTAGTGGAGTAATACAGTTAGAATTTTTCTTATGTTAAAATTGAATTTTTGGGTGTATTTTGAGATGTTTAAATCTCACACCTCAGTTGAATAAAGTTAAGCATTTAATTTAACTACCCAAAATTTTGAATTTACTATTGTTGTGTAAACAAAAGTTAACTTGTCGAGAAAAGACAAGGGAAAGTGTCGGAGTGATTTGAAATAATCTCCGTAACCATGGTACGAAGTAAGACGACCATTGGAATAAGTTAAAGCTAGTTAAGTAATAAAAACTAGTGAAACAAAGAAATAATAAGCAACCAAGTAAAACGGTTGTAAATTATGAAGTATGAAAACTCCTGAACCGGAGAAGAAAGGTTAAAGTAAACTAACCAAATCTGAATAACGGTCTAGTACAAAAGACCTACGAACACGATTCAAACTAACAAGTGACCGTTAGTAAAAGAATTGTAATGTTAAGTATACCATGAATACTGCAAGTATTTTGTAGTGATGAATATTGCTAGAACATGAACCAGTTCTAAAGTAAAAGTAAATCTGCAGATGAATACCAGAAGAGGAAATAACAGGAACGGTGAAGGAAATGACAACACCGGTAATGCGGGAGGACAGTTGGATCCGGCCCTGGTAAACCTGTTGCAGACACTATCGCAGACAGTAGCTGGGATAGGTCAAACTGTTGCTGGAATTGCTCAACCCACCACCACAAGCTCCATTACGAGATCCGTTGGAGCTATTTCAAAGGAGGAATCCGGACTCATTCTCGGACACTGCTAAAGAGAAACCTGAGGACTGGATTAAGAGCACCGAAAGAATATTCGAGACTCTGAATTGTACTGAGGAGCAGAAGGTAGTCTTTGCGACCTTTATGTTGAAAGGGAAGGCCCAAACTTGGTGGGAAGCGGAAAAAGCGAGCTGCTGTGGCTCGTGGTGATGCGGCCTTTACTTGGACCAGATTTAAAGCTATTTTCAACGAAAAGTATTATCCTACAAGCACGAGGAATGCCAAGATAACGGAATTCCTGACTCTAGTACAAGGGAGTATGACTGTAGCAGAGTATGGTGAGAAGTTCACTGACCTACTAGAATTTGCGCCAAGATTCTTCGATACTGAAGAACAGAAGGCAAGAAAGTTTGAAGCGGGATTAAGTGATAGAGTTCGGTACAGAATCACGTCCGTTGGCTCTGCCTACGTACTCAGCAGTGCTGGACAGAGCTAAGATAGTAGAACGGGAGTCGGATAACTACCGTAACCGACGGGAAGAAAAAGGCAAGGCAGTGGCTGAAAAGTCGGAAGGAAACAAGGGTGGTAGGACCACAACAATAACAAGAGAAAAGCGGTGGATGACAGTCGAGATAAGGGCGGTCATGGGAATAAACACTCAAACAACGGCCATAGTGGAAATGGTCGGAACTTTAATGACAACAAGCGTGAGTGGAACAAGGGCAAGGGCCAAGGTTTCACCAGTTACGATAAATGTACCATTTGTGATGGGCTCACAAATCAGAGGTTTGCTGGTATAAGGAGCGGCAGTGCTACAACTGCAAGAAGGTGGGACACCCAAAGTGGAAGTGCCAGAAACTAAGAAGGATGAACCAGCTGCAGGAAATAAAGACAATGGAGGAGGAAACGGTGGAGGCCGTGGTAGGATGTACACTATGACCGCGAAAGCAGCTGGAGTTAATGCCGATCTTGTAGCAGGTACAATGCAATTAAATTCCCGTGATGTTTATGTGTTAGTAGATACTGGCGCCACTCATTCAGTAGTTAGTAATGTTGTGGCAAAGAAGTTAAAACTACACCCGAGAATTTAGAGATACCTTTAGTAATAGATACACCTACTAAAGACGCTATCCCCATACTACCTCTTATAGAAACTGTACTTTAGGGATAGGAGGCACGAATGTAAATATCGACCTCATTGAACTAGACATGTCCGAATTCGACATAATCCTGGGAATGGATTGGTTGGCTTTGCATCAAGCCAAAGTAGACTGTCAAGAGAAAATAATGACCTTCCTAGGAGAGGAAGGTAAAGAGTACAATTTGTGGGTTCAAGGCCGAGGAAGAGGATAGGCTTAATCTCGGTGATGAAGGCCCGTAAAATGTTGAGAAAAGGATGTGTAGGATTTCTGGCACACATAGGTGAAACGGAAGAGAAGGGAGTAACGTTAGAGTCGCTGGAAGTCGTGAATGAATTTCAAGACGTATTTCCTGAGGATTTACCTGGTATACCACCAGTGAGGGAAGTAGAGTTTTCCATTGACTTAGTACCAGAAACCACACCTATTTCGAGAGCACCGTACAGGATGGCTCCGACGGAGTTGCAAGAACTAAAGGAGCAGTTGCAAGAATTGTTGGACAAGGGATTGATTAGGCCGAGTGTGTCACCATGGGGTGCACCGGTACTATTTGTGAAGAAGAAAGATGGATCTATGAGACTGTGTATTGACTATAGAGAATTGAATAAGGTGACGGTTAGGAACCAATACCCGCTGCCGAGAATTGACGATTTGTTTGATCAATTAAGGGGAGCATGTTACTTTTCAAAGATTGATCTTAGATCCGGATACCATCAGCTGAGAGTCAAAGATGTGGATGTGGCGAAGACAGCGTTTAGGACGAGGTATGGGCATTATGAGTTTGTCGTGATGCCATTTGGGTTAACGAACGCACCAGCCGCATTCATGGAGTTGATGAATAGAATATTTCAAGAATACTTAGACAAATGCGTGATAGTATTCATTGATGATATTTTGGTGTACTCGAAGACAAAGGAGGAGCATGCTGAACATTTGAGGATAGTGCTAGAAATTTTGAGGAGACAAAAATTGTATGCGAAATTTAAGAAATGTGAATTCTGGTTGGAGAAAGTAGCATTTTTGGGGCACGTAGTGTCGAAAGAAGGAATTTCTGTGGATCCGACGAAGGTAGAAGCAATAATGGATTGGGAAAGGCCTACTACGGTAACCGAAATAAGAAGTTTCTTGGGTTTAGCTGGTTACTATAGAAGGTTCGTAGAGGGATTTTCGAAGTTATCTGGGCCATTGACGAAGCTGACGCAGAAGGCAGCTAAGTTTGTTTGGTCAGAAGAATGTGAACGAAGTTTTCAAGAATTGAAGAATAGACTGGTATCTGCACCAGTATTGACACTACCGACAGGGACGGAAGGTTTTGTTATCTACAGTGATGCGTCGCTGAAAGGACTAGGCTGTGTACTGATGCAAAATGAGAAGGTGATAGCTTATGCATCTAGGCAGTTGAAAGTGCATGAAAGGAACTACCCGACCCATGATCTGGAATTAGCAGCGTAGTGTTTGCATTGAAAATTTGGAGACATTATCTGTATGGCGTGAAATGCCAGATTTTACGGATCACAAGAGCCTTAAGTATATCTTCACGCAGAAGGAATTGAATATGAGACAACGGAGGTGGTTAGAACTTCTCAAGGATTACGACTGTGAAATATTGTATCATCCTGGGAAAGCCAACAAAGTGGCAGATGCTTTGAGTAGGAAGAATCACGGAATGTTGGCGACGTTGATCTCTAAGGGGGTAAGCATATGGAAGGATGTCAAGGATATGAACTTGATGGTAAAAGTAAACGGATACTTGGCTCGACTGACGTTACAACCTGCATTGTTGGGCAGAATTAAAGAGGCACAAGAATTAGACGAGGAGAGAGGAACTCTAATCGGAAAAGGCAAGCAAAAGATCTTCATATGGGCGAAGATGGAATTCTGAGATACCAAAAGAGAGTGTGGGTGCCAAGCAATGATGAAATCAAGAGGGAGATATTGAGAGAAGCTCATTGCTCGAAGTTCTCGGTACATCCGGGAAGTACTAAAATGTATAGGGATCTTAAGGAGTCATATTGGTGGAATAATATGAAGAATGACGTGGCAGAGTATGTGCATAGATGCCTGACGTGTCAACAAGTTAAGAGTGAACATCAGAAGCCAGCAGGGTTACTGCAATCATTACCAATTCCCGAATGGAAGTGGGAGAATATTGCTATGGATTTCGTAAGTGGCTTGCCAAAGACGGTAGGGAAGTATGATGCTATATGGGTTATAGTAGATCGATTGACTAAGTCAGCACATTTTCTGGCAATCAAGAAGACTGATTCGTTGGAGAAGTTGGCCAAGTTGTACATCGACGAGATAGTAAGGTTACATGGAATCCCGGTCACAATTGTGTCTGATCGAGATGCTAGGTTCACCTCGAAGTTCTGGAACAGCCTACAAGAAGCATTGGGAACAGAGTTAACCATGAGTACGGCGTTTCACCCACAGACAGATGGGCAGTCGGAAAGGACTATCCAGACATTGGAAGACATGCTAAGGGCTACTTCGTTAGATTGGCCAAACGCATGGGACGAACACTTACCGTTAGTAGAATTCGCATACAACAATAGCTTTCACGCAAGCATTGGGATGGCTCCATATGAAGCGTTGTATGGGAGAAAGTGTAGATCACCGGCGTGCTGGGATGAAGTCGGTGAGAGGAGGTTAAGTGGACCGGAACTCGTACAAGTCACGGCGGATAAAGTACAACAGATCCGGAAGTGGCTACAGACTGTACAGAGTAGGCAGAAATCTTACGCAGACAATAGAAGGCGAGAACTGGAATTTCAGCCAGGGGATCGAGTATTCCTAAAGATATCACCCACGAAGGAGTTATGCGTTTTGGGATTAAGGGAAAGTTAAGTCCACGATATGTGGGACCGTTCGAAATTCTTGATAAGATCGGGGAAATGGCTTACCGATTGGCGCTACCGCCGTATTAGCTGGAGTACATAATGTGTTCCATGTCTCCATGCTAAGGAAGTATATTCATGACCCGAGTCATGTGATAGAGTACAAGCAGTTAAGAGTTCGGGCAGATTTGACGTACGATGAACGACCAATCAAGATCGTCGACAGAAAAGACGAGGTCATAAGGAAGCGTACGGTTCCCTATGTAAAAGTGCAATGGAGCAATCACTCAGAAAGAGAAGCGACATGGGAACAAGAAAGTGAAATGCGCGAATTGTACCCGGACATCTTCTCGGAGTAAGAATTGTCAAAGTTTGAGGACAAACTTCTTTTAAGGGGGTAAGAATGTAATAACCGGAATTTTAATTTAATTATTTATTTTAATTTCGGTTTTGTTAAACTAATTAAATGATAATTAGAGTTATAAAGTAATTTAAAGAAGTGGCCCAAGGAATTTGAATTGGCCGAAAATAGTATTGGTAAACCCAACCCAAATTAATCTACCCAAGAGTATAAATACTTGAGTTAGTGAATGTTAGGGTATTTTGGTTTTATCAAAAACAATTAAACACAAAAAGGAAAAGAAAAAAAAAAAACCCTAAACCTTACCTATAGCAGCCGCCGGCCAGAAGCAGGAGGGAGGAGGAGCTGCGACAGTTTTTTTTTAAATCAAATTCGATCATTCTCAAGGTAATGAAAAATCCTAAATTCTAGTTTTCGTTTCATTCGATTTGGAGTATTATTGAATTAGATATGAATTTTTAAAGGTTAGAATTATTATTGTTCTAGGATGATTAACCTTGAAGTTTAATGTTTAACTTGATGATTAGAATGGTGGGAATTGAATGTTATAACAATAAGATCATAACCCATGATTAATCTTGAATTAGGAATCAAAAGAATATGGATCTAAATCAATTAGCATGTTTAAAAGAATTGTCTAGTTGATGAGGAGATGAAGTATGGTATTAGAATTAATGTTTAGAAAATAAAGGAAGTAACAAAACCAGGATTTTGAATCCATTAAGGTTCGGCCGAATGGCCATGATTATGTTTGGGTATGTTTTGGTTGATTTGTTAAGGTTTTGGTCTATTTTAAAGTGTCAAAGTTAGTTTTCCAACCGAAAAGGACCAAACTGCATATTTTAAAAATCTGAAACAGTTAGATTTCTGACTTTTCCGTCAGTAACTAGCTGGAAGGTCTAACTGAAGGACTAGACTGCATATTTTAAAATCTGAAACAATTAGATTTCTGACTTTTCCGTCAGTAACTAACTGGAAGGTCTAACTGAAGGACTAAACTGCAAAGTCTAAAGTTTCTGAGGGACCAATCTGAAATTAGTCCAAAGTTAAAGGACTAATTTGCAATTAATCCAAAGTTGAAGGACTAATTTGCAATTAATCCAAAGTTGAAGGACTAAATTGCAATTAATCCAAAGTTGAAGGACCATTTGCAATTAACCCAAAGTTGAAGGACCAAATTGTAATTACCCAAAGTTAGAGGACCTAATTGCAATTATATCAAGTTAAAGGACTGACTAGTAAATCAAGTCAGAAACTTAAACGTAAAGAAAGAAGTAACGAAGTAAAGAAGTTAAAACGCATCTCTCAGTTAACTAAGTAGAAATAGTTAGCAATGTAGAGAATACTAAAGTAAATTACTCCGTGCCTTGTAGATTTGCACAGAGAGAAGTTGCGAGGAAAAACAATTCAGGTAAGGGATTACGTTCCTTACAGTATTTGAACTCCTGTTTATTGGAATTCGGTATTTCTTTCTAAAGTTAGCTATCAGTATGGCATGATAGTATTTGAATGAACTCTGCGTTATTGAACGTTCCTTGAAAGAATCTATACTTAGTGATGTCCCCATCGATCTACTAAGTATCGAAGTTTGAAACTTGTATCACATACTTGTACCATGGTATGTTCTAATTTTAACTTGTAAGTTAATCGCTTACTCGTTAAGGCATCTAATTTTAACTTGTAAGTTAATCGCTTACTCGTTAAGGCATCCAATGTCCAGTTAGAAAAGACATTGACGGACAGTCCAGTTAGAAAAGACTCACCTTAAACTAGGGATTGCATGAGTGATCACATGCCTTCTCTCAGGAATTGTCTGATTACAAGGATGATTCTAGACCCCGAGCATATGTGTGTGGATACCATATATGTTTACGACCCACACTATTGGCTGGAAAAGCTAGGTGTATAAACTGTACCTTTGGCATTGAGGTTATAATGTACGTTACCAAGGAATTGACGGAACTTGAATGAATCCCTTTGGATTGTAGTGCCATAATCCTTTGAAAGTAAAATCTTAAAAGTAATATGACTGCATTGTTCTGCAGTCTTGAATCCAAAAGTAACTGAACCTATCCTTGTAAAAGTTATTCGAAGTATTCGTTCTGGTCGTCTCTCCTTAGTAACCGGAGAGGCCACGTATGAACTTACTGAGCATTCGTTCGCTCATCCCTTCTCTATAAATTTGTTTTCAGGATTTAAGTAGAAGGACAAGACAAGGAAAGCAGCCGTAGGAAGACGGTGGACTGAAGATTCTTAATTTAATAGTTTAAGTACGTTTATTTATCTTGATGTAAGTTGAAGTACATTAATGGTTAGGGTTGTTACCTACCAAGACAAGTTTAAGTTACGCTTCCGCTATTGTTTGAATTTATGGTTAAATAAGGGGCCGTTGTGAACCCTAATTTGAAGTATTTATTATTGTTATTTATGGATATTTAATGCCATTAAATGCTCAGATATTATAAGAAAATTCGGGGTGTTACAAGAACCATTGCGTATTACTCGAAAAGAGCTTTCCAACGATAGTTTACACGTCCAAAACGGAGTCCGGACGAAGAAGTTATGACCTCCGGAAGATTGAACGTAAAACGGACATTTTAATAAAAGTGTTCGGCCGGACAAAGAGAAAAATCCCTGTTTTAGCTCCGAATTTCACTCCTTTCGCTCTAAATCTTAGGAGTACCTATATATACTTCTATCCTAACATTTAAAGACAAGAAAACTCAATTCATGCGTCTCTAAAACCCAAACTAAAATACAACCTAGTTTTTAACAAACACAAATGTGATTTCCAGAAAAAGGGGCGGGCGGGCGCTTGCCAAGGGGCGGGCGGGCGCTCATTTAGCCAGAAGCTAAGGGTCAGAAAAAGGGTAAGTGGGCGGGCGCTTGGCAAGGGGCGGGCGGGCGCCCGGTCGTCGGGCTGGGCAGAATCTGCTGGGTTTTAACACATTCTTACCAAAATCAAACCCAAAATTTTTGCTAGTTCATAAACACCAAAATCAACACTTCCAATACTCTTAACAATGTACTAAAACAACATATAAACCTCTAGGAGACCTAGATAACAACTTTTAACCACACAAATCAAGATTTAATCTAAACATTCATATTATCACAACTTTTAACCAAAAATCCAAATGAATTCTAAATAATTTCTAAACTCAACCAAAATGAAATAGATATCAACAAGAACATCAATAGTGTTAGAGATGAGCAATTTTAACATAAATGGGGGAAAAGTAACTTACTTGAATTTTCTCAAAGTTGTCGGAACTCGAATATTTTTAGCCCTCTACGATCCTAACGACGATCTAAACAGATTCATGTTTTAAGAAATGAGAAATAATGAGAGCAAGATGATGGAAATGTAGAGAGAAGTGAGAGAAAACTTACCTTTCTTGACAATGGAAGAGAGAGAGAGAAATGAGATGGGAGTGGAAGGGAGGATGAAAGTGAGGGAGGTGAGGGGAAAGAGAGAGTAAGTAGGATGATAGATTAGAATTTACACACAGACCCCCTCCCCTACACACTAACTCAATCATCTTATTTTCCCCACTAACATTTAAGACCCAACACTTCTACACTAGCACAAATGACCCAAATAAAATGCTAGGCATAATTATTATGAAACATAAAATGCACACATAATTATTAATTAAATAATAATTTAAATAAATAAATAAGCAAATAAATAAATAATAATTATTTCTTACTAATAAAATAGAGCCTAGTTTTCGGGTCGTGACAGTATATATTTGTTGAATGACTCACGAAGGCAAGTAAGTCATTAAGAGAGAAGAGAAGGAAAGCCCCAATTTGATTGCAAGAAATTGGGAGTATGCAGAAAGAATAGAAGCCCTAGACTCGACAAGGAATGGAAAGTGATTCCAAATCTAGGAAAGTTGTTCAATCTTGAGGTGATTAATTCATTGGCAAATGAATCGTACAAAGATGTCTTGACAAGTTCGAGATGAAGGCCGATCACCTTAACGCGCTAGGGCTAAACATATCTTCTTTCTTGCATGAGACCAGACCCGAAGGTTGCCTACGTTCCTCCAGTGAAGAGGCTCAGGTCACCGTAGTTTCTTGTGGATTCTCCATTCGCCGTGATGAATGTTGCTTCGTCGTGATTGTTGTCGATGTTGCTTCGTCCTTCTCGGGGAATAATGTTGATCTTGTACTTCTTTGATTGAGGGGGATTTTTTTATTTTTTTTTGTGCTCTAACTTTTGCCTAGGTTGATTTGAGGATTTCAACCTAGCGAGCTTTTTTTTTTTTTTTTTAATCCCCTTTTTGAAAATTTTGCTTCATGATTGTTGCTCCACCTTTCTTTTTCTTGATTTCGTCGTTGTTGATGTCTTCTTTGTTGATGCCGCCGTTGATTTTTAGCCCCTAGGCGTTCAAGTGATGGCCGTCATTCCAAAACTTGTTTAGACATTTTTTCATCATTTTGCCAAGAATTAATTGAACAACTTGGAAGAGTGTATGAGGACAAGAACGACTTTTATTTGATGATTGACTCAAAATTTAACATTGGACGAGAGAAAACATTAATGCACACATTAGAGGACTTTTGACTCTCTTTTTTTTTATCATATTTCTAGGTAGAGAAAGAGAAACGGAGATTGTTGCTGTAGTCCCCATTGCCGTTGTAGCCTTCCTTGCGGCATGATCTCTTGTTGAGACCCCATTTCAAATCTGAGCCTCTTCCTTGATGAGTTCTTGCATGTTCTCACTCTCTAACTGTTGTTCTTCAACCACGGTAAACTTACCATTGTCAATCGAATCTTGGATGATGTCGCGGAGGGAGAAGCAATCCTCGGTGAGATGACCGCTGCACTGGTGATAGTCACACCACTTATGGTGGGCATGGTTGCGACGTAATGGTTGTGGTTGCTTGTACCTTTGGATAGGAGAAACTTGTCCCTTGGTTTTGAGAGCTTCGTAGGCTTCGGTGATGGTCATGCCATTGAGAGGGGTATAGACACGGTCGTTGGTGGCACCTTTGTGACTTTTGAGAGGTGAGCCACTTGAGCGTGCTTTACCGTGGACCTTTGCCTTGCTGTCGGTGAGCTCTTGCAAACGAGCCTTAAGTTCGGACACTTCTTCCTTGTGAATTTTCCTCTCGAGATCAAGACGGTCTTGCCACAAATCATCCTTGCGACGGGCATCCTCGACAAGTCTATCCATTTGTTCCCCCATGGCTCTTATTATGTTGAAGAGCCTTTCGTTGGACACGGAGATGATCTCACCCTTGTTGTTGTTGTTGTTGGAAGCATTGGACCTATTGAGAGAACACGGTCGATCTTAGGTTGGCCCCACAAACACTTTTTGAGTAAAATAAATTCACCCACAAACAAAGGAAAAAGACTCGACCATATAAGAAAAATGACTCTTTTTTTTTTATTTACAAAAGTCGGAAGGACGTGGTCCTTTTTGGGGTTTCTAGAAAGATAGTGGAATCGTCACACTAGTATATAGACCTTTTCTCGGTCCCATATACTCATCGGATTCCACCACGCTTGTGAATCCTACATGTGTCGGGATTAAACTAAATTAACGTAGTAAAGCATACATGCGGGGACAGATTTTTATTTTCATCCACAATGACCACTTGGGGACGGATTTTTATTTCGTCCAAAACAACGAGTGGCATGTATGATTTGAAGACATTAGTTTAGGGAAATCTCGGCACATGGAAACCGACTTGAGTCACGGAGTGTTAGACCCTAACTAGAATTGTGTGGTTTGTGCTCGGCTAAAGAGAGGCTTAAAGCTCACCCCCGGCATGTAGTCGTGAACTACGCCACGGGCTGAGGTTTACCGCTTCGGAAGAGTCAAGGTCGAGTGGAGCTTGAAACTTCCTAGGACGGGCCTCGACGGGTTTGGGGTTGGACTTGTGCGACTCGATAGTGAGCAGTTAATAGGAATTATGTGCGCGTAGTGTGAGGTCCATCACGTGACAAAATATATTTATTTTATTTTTTATTTTTTTAAAAGAAAAGTTAAAAACACATAAGCACGTAAATTACAACTCCCGAATCACCCGTGTGACCGGTAAAATAAACAGAGAATTAAAAGATAGTTTTGTGCAGGCCTGGTGCCCACACTGTCAAAACTGTCCATTCTGTTCACTGTTTCTGTTTTTGGGAAATGCCCAGAAGCGCACGCATTCAGATGCCTACTCGGGAGGTGCGCACGTTAGACTGAGAGAAGTGGAGGCGCCCGCTTCTGGGCAGTACCTGCAAGTCAGCGGGTTCAAGGGATTGCCTTGACCCTAAATTATAGAAATTTTTCCCCTGCAGTAAACGTTAGCACAGAAACATGGAATTGAAGGACAAGATGGGAGGCGGGCGATTCTGGTAATTAGGGTCGGACGCGCGCGCTTTAGGCCAAGAAGGCCAGAGGCGCGCGCTTCCTACCCTTTTTACCAGAATGCCCAGAAAATAAAATAAAAGAACACCAAAAATGAAAAACGCAAGTTTAGCTGTTAGGCCCAATTGGTAGGAAAATAGGCTAGAGGGGGGGGGGTGAATAGCCTTTTGAAAACTTTTACAAAGAAACACTTTTAAATGTAAAGTCACTTATCAGTTTGCAAACTATTATCAGTAAGCGCAGCGGGTAAAATATGACTTAGTTTTAACTCACACAAAATCAGTGTATAAAAGATTTTCAGAGCTTAGTTTAGACACAAAGTTGTTTCTAAAAGTTCAATGCAGTTTCAAGAGATTGGTCAATGGAAATTACAATGAATCAGTACGAACATATGCAATCTGCCGGTGATAGAATTCCAACCGGCAATGATAAGGTAAGCAACAGAGACACAGGGATTTGGAAAGGTTCACAGTGTAAATACTGCTACGTCCTCTACCAAGTTTGGTCAGAACTTGGATTTGGGTTAAGAGTACTATTAGATTTTTCTAGTCTATTACAAGCACGGCTTTGCCGGTATACAAAGACTAAGTTCTAGAAATTTCTAATGGATCGTAAAACAATTCTGACCAAGTGTATTTGAGCGGTAATTTCAAGAGAACTTATCTCACTCAGGTGGGTGTGTGAATAACTTAAACAACGTATTCCTTATATGATCTAGTTCGGGAATACTAACAATGTTGTTTGAGTTGGTGCACAAGTGTATGTCCTATTAAATGATCTAATGATTATATGGACACAGAATGTTTGAGTCTTTAATGAATACTCAAAAACATTCAACTCTCTTCAATGCTCTATTTTCACCAACCTTCTTCAATGCTCCGAGTCCACTATTTATAAGAGGAGTAAATGTCTTGAGTCTTGTAGAAGAAGGCTTGCAATTTGAATATTCAGCTGGGTAGTTGAGGGGCATTAAATGCGGTATCTTTAGCATTAATGGCGAAGATATGTGGTACACGCATGCTCGCAAAAGTCTGATGGGTAAAGACCCCTTTGTCTCAACCGGTTACCTGCAAAAAGCAAGTAGAGACAGAGTATAGCTAAAAGTAGCTATGTGTCAGACGGCGCAGCAATCATTACAGAGCAGCTAAACTACTTTTAGATAAAACAGTAAGAAAGGACAGAGACAATCAGCAAGGTTGACTTTAAGATGAAACGATGTAACCTAACTGACAGTACAGACTGTCTTTCTATATCGGCAAGTTGAGAATGGAGTTGATCGGCAACTTGTTTAGCAAGTTGATCGGTAACTTGTCGCATGTTTAAGAATAGAGTTGATCGGCAACTAGTTTACTGGTCTGCTGATTTGCTTCCTCTTGCTAGTTTGCCTTGTTTGAAGAGTTGGAATACACCTGTGCTGGTCACCAAGAATCCTAAGAGTACCTTACAAAGGTTCTAATAAAATTGGGGGATCCTAAGTGATAACTATGATTGGGATTAAGCAATTCTATGTCCTAAACATATATTTGATCAACAATCTCCTCCTAATTGCTTAAGTCCAATCACCCTATCCAAGAACATCTATCTTAGCTTAGTAAAAGAATGTATAAGGAATGTCTATTTATTATCATTCCCTAAGCCAAGTCACACACTAGATGTCTTAAAGAGGTAAAACTACAAAATGATAAAAGTAAGAGTAAAAGACAAGAAAGATGAGTTGCTGATGGCTTAAGATCAGCAGGGAGAATAATAATCTGCAAAACAAAGTTAGCAAGAATAGCAGCAGATATTATGAGAGAATATAACATATAAAAATAAGCACACATAAAATAGTAATGGTTAGCAAAGAAGTCTTGGATAAATCGTTGAAGTTCTTCTGGATATCTATATCATTGGCTATATTGACTAGGAAACAGGAGGATCCTCTTGCTGGTCAATGGCCTTTGATGTAGAGTCGGTAAGCTTAGCTTTCTTCTTTGCTCTCTTCTCTTTCTTTTCAGCTTCTCTCTTCTTCCTTCTTTGAGTGCTCTCCAGCCTTTCAGTCAGTATTGCATTGTTGGCTTCCAGAGCAGCTATCTTCACTTGAGCATCAGCAAGAGCAGACTTGGCAGCAGATAAATCTTTTTCAGTCCTTTCTAGGTCTCTGATCTGCAACCTCTGGTCATCAACTAGTTGCTATTGAATAGAGTGCATACTCCCCAAACTTTCTGAAAGGGCAATCAGCCTAGATTCTCTGTCCTCAAGCAGATCTTTCAAGTCTTGGATTCTCTTGCATTCCTCCTCCTGATTGGACTTAAGGATTTTGTCAGAAAGATCCTCATGAATTCGGTTCAATTTGTCACGGAGGAAGAGGCCAGTATCGCCCAGATCGGCACGAGTAACAGGCACTTACATATTTTCAGTATCCCCTTCAAGGTAACTGAAGTATTCATACATACTATTCAGTACCACGGGTTTTGACAGACCAAGAGAAGAATGCATCAGGAAGGAAGGAATGAAGTCTTCATTGATAATATCAGCATCTTCTACAAGACCTTCAGGAGCAGGCACAGTCAACTCATCATCTGAAGATAGAACAATCAGTAATGGAGAGGCTGGCACAGGAGAGGGAGTAGCTGGAAGAGACAAAACTTGTTGAAGAAAAGAAGCATCAGCAGCATATCTGTCAGCAAGAAGGAACTCAGCAGGAACATATGTGGAGGCAATAGGATCGGCAGAATTTACATCGGCACGGACGATCGGCAAAGGAAATGAAGGATGAATAATAACTGCACGTTCAACCAGCAGATGAAACACACCATTGTCCTCCAGAGAAAGAAAGATAGCCAGGATAAAATTCAAATAAGCACGACCTTCAAGAATCATGGTCATTAACCCGGCATTCATCAGCCTTGAGGTATAGACCATATGATCGGCACGCTGTCTTGGATGGAACATCGGCAGAGTTAATGCAAGAGCAGCAGATTTTACCAAGTGCAAAAGACCTCGAGTATCAGTAGCTCGGTATTCAAGAATGTCATGGAGTTCATCATTTATCATCATGCATCTCATCATCAGTCCATTCGTGGCGATGCTGACTTCCTTGGGTGATGGACCAGGTAGATGAATTTTGCCGCCAATTTTGAGCTTTCCTGGCAAGCAATGGAGAGGTTCAAACACTGGTGGTCCTTTCACCTTGAGCTTGGAGACCCTTGGAGCTTTCCCTTTCCTTCTTTTGAATTCAGGTTTAATCCAGGGCAAGAAAGTAAGCTGTTTACTGGTTGAGCCTGGAAGAAATAAGTGATTGGGGCCAAAAGAATTAGGAATTAATCGGAGAGAATTTGACAACAGCTCTATATAATCATCAGGGTCTATTTCATCTGAGCTGTCATTTCCACCGGCAGCTGCGGCAATAGGAACAGGTTGTGCTTCATCAGCAACAACTGGAGCAATGAGGGCCTCGGGAGCAGGAAGCAAAGGGAAGGAAATAGGAGCAAATAAAGCATCCTGAAATTCCTCAAATTGTAACTCAGCATCAATCAGAGCATCAAAGTCAGCATTATGATCTTGATTGGCAATCTCTGTATCAGCACCTCCTCCCAACTCAACAATCTCTCTAACACCAGTAGGAGCTACCAGAATCACATCAGTAGAAGAGATAGGGGCCTTAATAATCTGAGTGTCGGCAGTTGGCTCAGATAGATGAGTGTCGGTAGTTGGCTCATCAGCATACACATCAGCAATAACCTCTTCATCAGCACAATCTCCTCCTGATATCAGCAAGCCACCAACTTCATCAGCAGATTGAGTTTTTTTAGTTTCCTCAATTGATGCAAGTTGGTCTTCTTTAACAATCAGAGGTTGAGTGTCCATAGTTTCCTCAACTTGATTCACAAAGGATTCATCAGCAGTGCTGGTTTCATCAGCAGGTTGAGTTTCTGAAGTTTTCTCAACAGTCTGTTCAACAGACTTATCAGCAGAGCCACGCTCAGAGCCATCACTGGCTAGAACTGAGTCAGCAAATGCTTCAGCAGAAGATATAGAAGTGGGGGCAGCAGCTGCATGAGCTTGATCAGAAGAGGGCTTTTTGAAGACAATACTTATCAGAATCTTATCATACTCACCGATAGAATCAGAAGAAGTGATTGTTTCACCAACAGCTTTGTGAGAGAAAACAAAATCAGCAGTATCAACAGAACTGACTGGAGTTGGAATGGGTGAGATTGCTGGTGAAGGAACTTGTTCAGGAATAGATGTAGATGCTGGTGTAGAAGCAGATCTAGCCTTAATAAAGGCCTCTGAATCGTTCAGCAGATTCAGTGTAATCCTCTGCACATTATTCACAAATTGAGTAGCTTGAGCACTCTTCTCCAGCCCTTCATTATCATTGAAGTTCAGCAAATCATCGTCATCTTCTGGTCTTCCCAACTGATAAGGATCTTGTTCATCAAAGTTCATCAGCTGGTTGAAGACTGAGGCATAGGCAACCCAAACGTCTTGCACCATCAGATCCTGTTTAATCCTATCTTGAAATAGATAGACTTGATTCCAAGGAAGGGGTAGCAAATCAAAATATCTTCCAAAATTTAATCTCAACTCACCTTCAGAAAACCTTTGGAATTTCTGAACAGGCACAAATTTCTCTTTAAACATATCGGTGACCCTGTTCAGACTTGTTAAATCAACATAATTAGCACGATTGCCAGGGGGAACTGTCTCTTTCCTTTCCTCATGAAATTGGAGCAACCGGCGAACAAACGGATGGAGATGATCAATGGGGAACACCCAATTATTTGATAAGACCTTATTGGTGAATGACCAATGGTTTCTGAAAAAGAAGTGAAATGTTGGGTTTCTGATAGGCTTGCATTTTCTGACAGAGGGTCCAGAGGCTACATCAGCATCAGCATGGAGCTCAAGCAAGTATGGAAGATCTAGAATTCCCTTTTAAAGAGGGACTCTTACCCTTAAGTCAGAACCAATCAGTCTTCTTCTCTCAGCCATTTCATCGGCAGCATCGGTTTTAGACTTGATAACCACAGAGGGAGCAGTAAGTGTTGCACCGGCAAGAAGAGATGGTGCAAACCTGATCTGCTTAGCTCTTGGATCAGTAGAAGGAATTTGAGAGGAAGGAACTTGAGTAACTGAAGGCTTTGGCTTTGGAGCAGCAGGAAGATCATCAGTAGATACAACCTTTGACTTCTTGACTTGAGCTTTATCGGCAGCTTTGACTAGCCTTCTCTTCTTTGGAGCTGTTGGAGTAGAATCGGCAAGAATCCTGTCGGCAACTGGAGCAGGAGTAGAAACGTCGGCAGGGACTACATCAGCAACCTTGACAACTTTCTTTGCCTTCTTCTTTTTGGGAGTACCAGCAGCAGGAACAACAATTGTGCTGGTAGGAGCCTTCTTGGAAATCCTATTCCAATCGGTAAGCTTAATGGATTTGAGCTTATCAAAGTCAAGACTAGGGGGTGCCGGTGAAGCCCTAACAATTGCTGAGTTGCGCCTCAAGATAGTGCTAATCAGCATGTAGTGGCATCCTTTACCGGGGTGAGCTTTGTTCTTCTTTCTATCCTCCTTATACTTAACGGCAGCAATGGCAATGACCCTAAAAAGGTAGGCACACCAGTTGAACTCTTCTTGCAACACGATGGCTGCCATTGCTTCAAACTGTATGTCAGTAACATGGCTATGAGAGCCAGATCTGCATACCAAACATCTATCCACAATATCTGCAAGAGCAAAGCATCTTCTCCTGTAGTGAGCTTTAAGATGATTATCTCCACTGAGTCTAGGACCGGTTCCCCTCATAAGGTCCATGCCTTGTCCAAAGTCTGTTCATCAGTAATGGAGTCAGCACCCTCATTCCCAAGCAGAGCGAATACATCATGAATAGAAGAGGGAGTAACGGAGATAGGCATGCCGGTGACGGTTGAGGCGATGGAGACGAATACAGAGGAGTCATTGCGATCAGTGATGATGGAGGCATTTGAGAAGAACTCTTGAACTTGACCCAAAAATATAAACTCAATACCCGTTGGAGAGATGAAGGAGTCTAGAAGAGAACCAATTAGAAGATTCCTCAAGAATTCACCGTCAAGGGTGTCGTCGAAGAAGGTGGAGTCAACATAGCCTCCATAGATATCCTTTTCGTTGCTAGACATTTTCTGCAAAATCACTCAAAAGATCTCACAAGTTAGAATAAATTAGTTCAAAATAGATTGAAATGCAAGTGTAAAAACATCAAGTAGTTACCAGAAAATAGTGTTAACTCTGGTTGAAGAACGTAAGAGAGAATGAAAGAAGATGAACAACACAAGCAGTAGAGATATCAAGAGAGAGTGAAGAGCGAAAAGACCAATAGGATTTTAAGTGAGGCTTATATATGTTATGGAAGAGAGAGAGAGAGAGAATAGAAAGGGTTTGCATGGGAGAAAGAGAAATAATGATGAGTTTAACTGTAGCGAATACCTCGGAGAACGTGCGCACACAATGCATTAAATGCACGAACCGAACGGTTTAATTTAGATGGTTAAACTTAGGAGAGAGAAAGGGTAGAAACGGCAACAATAAAGTTTAAGGTTACCTTTCTGATTTATCACAAAGAGTTGGGATAAATCTTTGACACGATTTGGGTAAGACGGAGCACACACGTGTCAGAGAGGAGGTATGACCGATTGTACCTTTGATTTGACTAAGCTTACGTCATGTGTCAGAGAATCCTTATCCGTTTGAATTGAGATCTACCGATGAATTTTGAATTTTGACAAATCGGCAAGACATGGTTCGGCATGTTGTTGATCAGCAAGATAATTATTGGCATGATGTTGTCAGCAATATTTTGTCGGCAATAAAATTTGGTTGGCACGATTTTCACACTTGCTGATGAGATCGGCAAGACTAGCACAATAGGCAAAGTTAGCACAGTTTTAACCATAGAAATCAATCATACCTAGTTCACCTCTTAGGAATTCAAATCTTTTCTGATCTAAGGGTTTTGTCAGTATGTCTGCTCTTTGGTAATCGGTATGAACTTTGAGCAGCACCACATTTCCCTTTTCAACATGTTCCTTCAGAAAGTGATACTTGATGTCTATGTGCTTGGTTTTGGAATGCATGACCGGGTTGTTGGAAACTGAGATGGCAGATTGGTTGTCACAATAGATGGGACAAACTTGAGATGGAACTTCATAGTCAACAAGCTGCTGCTTCATCCAAAGGATCTGTGAACAGCAACTGCCGGCAGCTATGTACTCAGCTTCAGTAGTAGAAGTGGAAATTGATGCTTGCTTCTTACAGGACCAAGACACCAATCTATCACCAAGAAATTGGCAAGTTCCACTAGTACTTTTTCTAGTCACCCTACAAGCTGCAAAGTCTGCATCTGAATAACCTATTAGATTAAAAGATGAATCTCTAGCATACCATAATCCAAGGTTAGCAGTGCCACATAGATATTTAATGATACGTTTAACAGCTTGCAGATGGGATTCCCTAGGGTCAGCTTGAAACCTGGCACAAACACAAACAGCAAACATAATATCTGGTCTACTGGCAGTAAGATAGAGGAGTGACCCAATCATACCTCGGTAGAGTGTCATATCTACTTTCTTACCAGACTCATCCTTATCTAAGTGAATGTTAGTGCCCATAGGTGTGCTTTGAGAGTAAGCATTGTCAAAGCCAAACTTCTTGATTAATTCTTTTGCATACTTGGCTTGACTGATGAATATTCCCTCATTGGATTGCTTGACTTGAAGTCCAAGGAAATATGTTAGTTCACCCATCATGCTCATCTCGAACTTGCTCTGCATTAGCTTCTCAAATCTCTTGCTAAGTGATTCATTAGTAGAACCAAAAATAATATCATCAACATATATTTGAACAAACAATGAATGACCCTTGTGCTTGGCAACAAATAAAGTAGTATCGATTTTACCTCGAGTGAAACCTAAGCCCTAACTAAGTAAGAACTTAGAAAGGGTTTCATACCATGCCCTTGGAGCTTGCTTTAGGCCGTAGAGAGCTTTCTTCAATCGGTAGACGTGATTAGGCTTCTTGGAGTCCTCGAAACCAGGTGGTTGTTCAACATACACAAGTTCTTGGAGTTCTCCGTTTAGGAAGGAACTTTTCACGTCCATTTGATATAACTTGAATTCTTTGAAGGCAGCATAGGCTAAGAAAAGTCTTATAGCTTCCAATCTTGCAACAGGAGCGAATTTCTCATCGTAGTCAATTCCTTCTTCTTGTCGGTAGCCTTTAGCAACTAACCTTGCTTTGTTTCTAATAATATTCCCAGCTTCATCCAATTTATTCCTGTAGACCCATTTTGTACCGATCACTTGTTGAGATGATGGTCTTGGCACTAGTTCCCATACATTGCATCTTTGAAACTGATTTAGCTCCTCCTTTATAGCTTCCACCCAGCTAGGATCAGCAAGAGCTTCTTCAGTCTTCTTTGGTTCTATATTGGAAACCATAGCAGAAGAGAAGAGACTCTTGGCGAATGCTCTACTAAGGTTTCTTGTCAATCTTGGTCCAAATACATCACCAATCACATTTTCTAATAGATGATCACGAGCTGTTCTAACTTCTCTCGGCACATCTTGTCTGACTGTATCTTGTTGGAGTGATTCTAGAGGAGGATCAAGATCAGCAGATGGAGAAGGAGAATTAGAGTTCTGGGTGTGAGGAGGATTAGATTGAGAGCTTGTTGGGAAGGGAAGGGTCTTATAACAGAAATTGGTTGAGGGCTAGATCTGTCTTCAGGATGATCAGCAGAATTTGCATCGGCAAATGGATTATGAAAGTTATCGGTAAGATCATGTTCTGCCGATGATGGGAAATAGTGAGTATCTGCTGTTTCTTCTACTGAAATGACTGGATCAGCAGCTGGTACTTGACCTGCAGCGTTAGAATTATTGGATTCACCTGTCTCATGAGCACTAGAAGCGTTAGTACTAATTGGAGCCTTGTCAGACTCTAACAAATCAAATTCATCAAAGGTTACATGAATAGATTCAACAATTTTCAAAAGTTTCGTATTAAAAACTCGAAAGGCCTTACTGTGGTTAGCGTATCCAACAAAGATTCCTTCATCAGCTTTCTCATCAAATTTACCTCTGTGCTCTTTACCGTTGTAAAGCACGTAACATTTGCAGCCGAATATTTTGAAGAATCCAATGTTAGGAGTTCTGCCTCTCCAGAGTTCATAAGGAGTCTTGTTATGGAATTTGTTGATGAGAGATCTGTTCTGAGTGAAGCAGGCGGTATTGATGGCTTCAGCCCAAAAATATTTCGGCAGCCTGGCTTCAGCAATCATGGTCTTACCAGCTTCAATGAGAGTTTAGTTCTTTCTCTCAACGACACCATTTTGTTGTGGTGTACTGGCAGCTGAGAAGTTGTGGTCTATGCCATGATCATCACAGTACTGAGCAATACCATTGTTCTTGAATTCAGTGCCGTTGTCTGATCTCATGCTGATGATATCACTTTTTTTCTGTGTTTGTAGTAGTCTGAATAACTTGGTAGCAACGGCATAAGTGTCATCTTTGTGACTGAAAGTTTCCACCCAAGTATATCTAGAGAAATCATCTACTACAACCAAGGTATATCTACTTCCCCCAATACTTGCTGTAGTTGTGGGGGCCAAATAGATCCATATGTAGCATTTGGAGGCACTTAGATGTTGACATGCAGGGCTTGCTTCGGAAGGATGATTTATGTTGTTTTCCAAGCTGGCAGGCCTTGCATTTCTTTGCTTAATCAGCAGACACTTGTGGCAGACCGGTAACCAGATTTGAGCCGGCAAGCTTGGATAGATATTTGAAGTTCAAGTGACTGAGTCTCTTGTGCCATAGCCATGAGTTTTCACTGATGTTCTTAGCTACAAAACAAACATTAGAAACACCAGTAATAGCACTTAAGTCTACTGCATAAATGTTACCTTTTCTTTTGGCAGTGAGAAGAGTTTCATTGGAAGCAATGTCTTTCACATAGCAACTGGAAGTAGTAAATACACATTGCATTCCTTTATCACAGAATTGTGATATAGATAGAAGGTTGTGCTTCAGACCATCCACAAGAGAGACCTTCTATACAGTAACTGCACCTCTCTTGATGGTACCTATACCGATGATTTTTCCTTTGGCATTATCACCGAAAACCACTGGGGGACCTGATGCTTCTGAGATATCGGCAAGTAGATCTTCAAATCCTGTCATGTGTCTTGAGAAGCCACTATCTAGAATCCACAAATCCTTGCTTGCACCAGTTGAGGCCATGAAGCATTCCTGAAATAAAACGGTATGCTTATGGTCCCCCTTATTCTTGGGTCCGAGGGTTAGTTCCTCTTTGGCAACCACATCTGGCCGCCACTAGAGGATGTAACCTCAGTGGGTCCAGATAGGTGCTTCAAGAGGCATTCATGAGCCTTGTGACCATAATCAGAATAATTTGAACATCTCACTTGATTGATAGGCTATGGAGTCGGTAGAACGTCATTCTGTTTAGTCAGTGCATCGGCAGAACTAGGGAATTGAGCAGGCACAAACTTAGTAGGTTTAAAGGTGCTAGTGTTGCCTTTCTTTCCATTCTGTTTCCTTTGGCAGTTACCTTTTTAGGTACTTGTCCATCGGCAGCAGATGTGGTTAGACCGGCAGTACTAGCTCTGCTGATGTATTCACCAAGAATACCGTTATCGGCAGACTCAGTATCGGCAACCTTAACATATCTTTGTTTGTGCTTATCATTCCTTTTGTTCTGGTTCTTAGGATACTTCATTGCCACAACACTATATATTGGCTTAGCATCCTTATGCACTGAGTTAACAGGGCTACATTCAGCTTTCTCATCCTTTTTCTCGGTCGCACAAGTTTCAGTAGAGCTCCCAGATTGGTCCTTATATGACATTTGGGTCTGTAGGATTGTTTCAACAGCAACTCTAGATTTTGTGTAAGAATCAACAATCCTTGAGAGATGATTGTTTCTTTTCACAAGATCTTCAATCTGAGCTATCAATACTGCTACTTGGCTTTTGAGATCCAGGTTTTCTTTCTTTAGAAGAACAGACTCAAGCTCATGTCCTTTGAGAACATTAAGTTCAGACACAAGCAAGTCATTCTCTGCAGAAATCCTATTGAAATTAGCAGCCATCACTTTATGAACGCTACTCAGCTTCTCATGATCAATAAAAAGTTCATCCATTGTCTCTACCATTTCAGCTTTGGATATTTCAGGAAAGGGATCAGCTAAAACTTTGGGGGCAGAGGTAATAGGTTTGGTAGAGAAGTCAGGTAGAGAAGAGATGGGTTTAGATAAGCTTTTGGCAATGCTAGGATGCTCGGTGAAAGAGAATTTTCTGGTCATTGGTAAGGGTTTAGGTTTGATGGCAGTGAATTGAATAGAGTTATACTGACCATAGAGAGAGGTTCCCACTTGGTGAACTCTGTATCCATTTGGGTTCTCTGCTTTGACACTAATCTCTTTGAAGTGTGGTTGAGGTCTTCCAGTAGCTTCTTCTCTGACTGGAGATCTTGGAGGAGATGGATCTCGGTAGACTAGAGTCGGCAATGTGGATGTATCGGCATCTTCCAAGTCTAGGGCGACAAAGCTTACATCGGCATCTTCATCTTCATCGGCATCTTCATCTGAGTCAGTTTCACACCAAACCGGCAAGGCCTTTTCTGTGCTTTCATCGGCAACAAAGCTTCGAGACTTGGGATGTCTCTTGTTGAATGACTTCCTCACATACTCATATTTTGGTTGAGGACATTTAGAAGCAAAGTGACCAGGTTTTCTGCAGTTGAAGCAAACAAGATCACCTTTGTTGTTCTTTCCGTCGGTAGCACTTGTTGATGGTTTGTTGTAACTTGCTGGTTTTTGAAAAGTTGGTGTGAATGATTTTGGTTGCTGGTAGTTTCCTTTCTGCATCCTTTTGAAGTCCTTAAACCTTTGTAGTTCCTAGCGAAGGCGGCAAATTCGTCTTCTTCCATAGGCTGTTCTGAGGTAGTTGCAGGGGTTTTAGAGCTGCAGGGTATAGGATGGGGATCTATAGGAGGGAATTTGTTTGAAGGGAAGGATATCTGTGACTGAGCTGATAGAGACAAGTTTTTGAAATTTTTATCGAGAACGTTAAGTTTTTGCAGTTCTCTCTCATACAGAAATAGACTAGATACAAGATTCTGAATAGAAGTCTTGTTCAAGTCTCTCACTTCTCTAACAGCGTTGACCTTGGTATGATACTCATTTCCCAAAGAACTTAGAAAACGAATATTCAGGTCTTTCATAGTATAAATCTTTCCTAATGAAGCACATAAATTACTTACCTCGCAGAATCTGTCGTAGGCACTCCTTAGTGATTCACCATCTTATTTCTTGAAGGATTCAAACTCAGCAATACAATCGTAGAGTCTGTTGTCCTTTACCTGCTCATCACCTTCAAAGTATGCAAGGAGCTTGTTCCAGCATTCTTGAGCCGTGGAGCACAAGTCAATGAGTTTATATTGCTTGTCGTCCAAACCACAAGAAATAATGTGGCATGCTTTTCCATCTAGGGCAGCTGAAAGTTTTTTGTCCTCAGTCCATTCCTCTCTTGGTTTCTCGACCAAGGTTTCTTCAATCTGAATATGGGTTTCTTGTTCAGTGTCACGATCAGCATGTTGTGTCAGCGGAGTGGAGGGAATAGGTCTATAGGTGGTTGAGACTTTTAAAGGAATGATTGGACCACCTTCTATGACCTTCATCAACCGATCATCGATTGAGTTCATATACTTTATCATACGAGATTTCTAGACACCAAACTCGTTGACATTCAACAACGGTATGGTAGTGATGTTAAATGACTGCATGATTTTTCCTGCCATGGTATCGGTAATACAAGCTGCAAAGCTTGGAAATTTCTTTCAAAATTCCAAGCTCTGATACCAATTGTTAGGCCCAATTGGTAGGAAAATAGGCTAGAGGGGGGGGGGGTGAATATCCTTTTGAAAACTTTTACAAAGAAACACTTTTAAATGCAAAGTCACTTATCAGTTTGCAAACTATTATCAGTAAGCGCAGCGGGTAAAATATGACTTAGTTTTAACTCACACAAAATCAGTGTATAAAATATTTTCAGAGCTTAGTTGAGACACAAAGTTGTTTCTAAAAGTTCAATGCAGTTTCAAGAGATTGGTCAATGGAAATTACAATGAATCAGTACGAACATATGCAATCTGCCGGTGATAGAATTCCAACCGACAATGATAAGGTAAGCAACAGAGACACAGGGATTTGGAGAGGTTCACAGTGTAAATACTGCTACGTCCTCTACCAAGTTTGGTCAGAACTTGGATTTGGGTTAAGAGTACTATTAGATTTTTCTAGTCTATTACAAGCACGGCCTTGCCGGTATACAAAGACTAAGTTCTAGAAATTTCTAATGGACCGTAAAACAATTTTGACCAAGTGTATTTGAGCGGCAAGTTCAAGAGAACTTATCTCACTCATGTGGGTGTGTGAATAACTTAAACAACGTATTCCTTATATGATCTAGTTCGGGAATACTAACAATGTTGTTTGAGTTGGTGCACAAGTGTATGTCCTATTAAATGATCTAATGATTATATGGACACAGAATGTTTGAGTCTTTAATGAATACTCAAAAACATTCAACTCTCTTCAATGCTCTATTTTCACCAACCTTCTTCAATGCTCCGAGTCCACTATTTATAAGAGGAGTAAATGTCTTGAGTCTTGTAGAAGAAGGCTTGCAATTTGAATATCCAGCTGGGTAGTTGAGGGGCATTAAATGCGGTATCTTTAGCATTAATGGCGAAGATATGTGGTACACGTATGCTCGCAAAAGTCTGATGGGTAAAGACCCCTTTGTCTCAACCGGTTACCTGCAAAAAGCAAGTAGGGACAGAGTATAGCTAAAAGTAGCTATGTGTCAGACGGCGCAGCAATCATTACAGAGCAGCTAAACTACTTTTAGATAAAACAGTAAGAAAGGACAGGGACAATCAGCAAGGTTGACTTTAAGATGAAACGATGTAACCTGACTGACAGTACAGACTGTCTTTCTATATCGGCAAGTTGAGAATGGAGTTGATCGGCAACTTGTTTAGCAAGTTGATCGGCAACTTGTCGCATGTTTAAGAATAGAGTTGATCGGCAACTAGTTTACTGGTCTGCTGATTTGCTTCCTCTTGCTGCTTTGCCTTGTTTGAAGAGTTGGAATACACCTGTGCTGGTCACCAAGAATCCTAAGAGTACCTTACAAAGGTTCTAATAAAATTGGGGGATCCTAAGTGATAACTATGATTGGTATTAAGCAATTCTATGTCCTAAACATATATTTGATCAACATTAACCCTCTATGTCCCCAGCAGAGTCGCCACTGTAGATACCCCGGGGGACCACAGCTTGGCTAGAGCGCGTGAATTACCTAGGATGTCTACTTGATTTTAAGAGTTGCCACCTATGTTTTAGAGGAACATAAGAAAAACCTAAAGATAGCCAATTTTTTGTACGAAAACCAGAGATTCGGGAGAGAAAGGGGTTCGGGGGTTAGGTGACGGAGTGGGAAGTACTTAAACACCCACTCCACCCCGCTTACGCGGGTCTTGCTACTTTGGTGTTCTAGTGCTAATGTCCTTCAATTTATTGATATAAAAAATGTGCTAACAATTGAGATGAGAAGAAAAGGGGAAATAAAAAGAATGATTTTATTAATTAATTTATGCTAAAAGATTACATGTTGAATATGCTAAACAATTACATAAGAAATGGAATTTAATTAGTGTTTGGAATGTTGGAATGTAACCTTGACCAAACTTCAATAGTGAAGTGGCCTTTTGGTTGTATTCCTTTTATGGAGATTGCATACTAGTAAGACATAAATAAAAGAGAAAGAGAAAAGTTGTACCTTTAGAAAAGAGAACTTGAAACCTTGACTTGAAAGTGTTGTTGTTGTAGAGAAATGGTTGTGTAGAAACTTTGTGTAGAGTTTTGTTGTTAAAACTCCTGTTGGGAGAATTTGTGTAGAGTTTTTGTAAAGAGAAAGTGTTCAAGGTTCCTTTCTAAGGTAGAAGAAGATGGCTTTTATAGGTAAAAATAGGAGGGAAAGTTTGGAGGGAAATTGGTCAATCCATGTGAGATGGAATTGACCAATCACAAATAAGATAAATAAAATAATAAATAAATAATAAAGAGAAAATCAAATAATAATAAAAAATAATATTTTGTTTTTATGAAGAATGGCTAGAATAAAGGATTTGAGAGTTATGAAATAAGGGGGAATGAATGTGGATGTAAAAAGGAGGTGTTTGTGATCAAGAAGAGATTTTCTAAATAAGAAAAGGGAGGGAAAATGGTGCTATCCGTTACTGCCAAAGCGTGAAGCGCGCGGGTCCGGCCTATTGGACCAAACGCGCGCGCGACCCATTGACGGTGCCGGAAGCGCCCACGGGCTAAAACGACAGAATGACAGAAATGACTCTAAAAGTTAACTCTGTTATGCAGTTTTGTCCAAAACTAATGGAATCGGTTAGGAACTTAACCGAAGTAACAGAAATTAACAAAAATAAGTTAAATAAAAATACTATGTATGCAATCGGGGTGAGAGGTCCAAGGCGGGGTGTCTACAGTATGTGATACAAATTAAATTTATGGGTACTTGTTGGAGAACAAATACTGGACTTGACCCACCTATGAGATTTATGTCATGGTCAGATGTCATAATTAAATCTCATAATAATTATATCATTTATCCTTAGACCTGATATTATCATAGTCTTCCACATGATGAACATTATGTTTGATGTACTCAAACGCTACCCCTAACCGGGTGGTTATAAAGGCTATGATTGGCATAATCAGATTCATGTAGGGAAGAATGATAAGTCAAGATGGGATTTATCCCTCTCTCAAGAGACATATCTGCTTGGCCTCTCGATGAGTGAGATTGATGATAGTGTATGGCCGTACCCAAATCAATTGAAGTGTTCAATGTCATTTGCTCATATCAATTTACTCGGGATCGATAAATCATTGGACAACATAAGTTGACGTGGACCATGGCTTATGTCTAATATGATATCGCGTGACAAAAGGATTGTGATATGTTCTATAAGGATGAACGAACGTCGTTAAGTTATATTAATTGGGTAGTCATGATGGCTTGCTAGAGTCCGCTCATGATTTATGGGTTTGACCTTGGTCGGACTCATTACCAACTTAATATAATCCTATGGGGTCACACACAAAAGGACGAATCGAGAAAAGGCTAAAATTGGAAAAAGCTGAAAATCTGGCAGGTTCGGCCCAGATGGCACGACCTTGCCAGATGACAAGTTCGACCGTGCCATAATGCTCCAAGGGAGTTTTTGGTCGGCACCATTGGCACGGCCGTGCCACTTTGATCCCTGGAGGCGGTTTTGGCCAGTTTAATTGGGTGACGGGATTTAGGTCCTCTAGGTCATTAAGGGTTAATGACTAGGGACTATAAATATATATTTCATCAACCATTAAACTAATGCAACCTAGTATATTTGAGAAACATAATTCTTGATCCAAGATTGTGAATCAAAGATCAAGAACACCAAAATTCATATAGCCTTTGAAGATTAGAAAAGTGTTTTCTAATGGGTCTAGCAATCCAGATCTAGAATGGTTCTAGATATACGTTCGCGTGTGGATACACATAGAGGATTCTTGCTTTAGCATCTCAAGTTCGTGTTCCTGTGGTCGTGATCCGATGAACTTGAAGAACGAGGAGATCAAATCTAAAGCTTGAAGATTTGAAGATCCGGAAAAAAAAATTTAAACGCTCTATAACGGTTAGTATTCTAAATTCATCTTGATATTAATTTAATCATCACGAATGGATCTTGGGGCTTAGGGTTTTGTTGATTTATATTTCTTTCTTCCGTTGCGCATGTTGCCCTAAAACCCAACATATCCTCGTTATCATCATAAGTTATTTTGCATATTTTGACATCTCCCATCTTTGACGATTTCTCGAGTAAGATAGAAACGTCTGAGTATATGTTTAGATAAGACATTATTTCCTCGATTTGTGCAATAAAAATTATTGGCACAATGAAGGTCCATTAAATTAGTGACACTAAAAACAGTTTCTAATTTACTAATTAGTCTTCTTATCCAAACAACTTTCTAGTTGCATCTGATGCTACTAGATACTCAACCTTTTGTAGAATAGCAATGGTGTATTTAGAACTCTTCTAACATCATTATTAAACGTAAACATGTATTTGTACTGCAATATTTGTCTTTGTTGGTTTGTAAGAATGCATCTATGTAACTATTACACGATCATCGTTCAATCCATCAAAAATCAATAACACATCCTTTGGTTCTTCTCAAGTACATAAGGATGTTTCTTAACTAGTGACTTTCACTAGGATCCGATCGGTATTATCTCATCATACTCCAAGTGTATGAGACATACGGTCTTAGTACATTAACACGGCTTACATGATACATCCAATTGCCGAAGCATATGGAATCCTAATCATGTACTCTTGCTCATTAGTCTTTCAGTAAGACTAAATCTTGCAAAGATTAATGCCATTAGACTTTTTCAAGTAACCTCTCCAAGAGTCTTTCATAGTGAACTTTTCACTATCTTGTCTTTATTAGTACTTTGACTTTAACCAATAAACCTTTTAGATTTATCTCCATAAATCAGTTCAAGGGTATAAGCGGCTTCAACCAAGTCTTTCATTTAGAAACTCTTTCAAAATGAATTATATGTCAACCACATATATTAGACTAGGAATAATGTTATGCTCCCACTAAATTTATTGTAATCACAAGTCTCATCTTTGATGAATTCAAATTCTTTGAATACTCCATCAAAATGAAATTTTCACTCTAAGTAGTTTGCTTCAATCCATCTCATGCAACTTGCATATCTTATTAGAATTTTATGGATAAAAACTTTTAGGTTGTATCAAACACATCCTAAAGTATGCTCCTGTTAAGGAATGCTGACATCCATTTGTCATATTTCATATTCAAAATATGAGGTCATGACAATTATAATTCTAATTCATAATCGATATTATGAATTAACTTTACTCAATTAGTCGTGGTTTATCAATATGCACCTTGCGATCCATGCCGTTTTCTCCAAGAAAACTCATTTTCTATCCTATGGTTTTTAAGTCTTAGGGTAGAACAATCAAGTTCGAAACTTGATTATGACACATGGATTGCACTTTTAGATTTTATGACTCCAAGTTATTTATCTAAATTCGGAGCGGACTTTGCATCTTGATAGGTAATAGGTCAATCATTCGCAATGATATCTTCCTAATCACTTTCTATTACGAGAAATCAATATTTTTTTGTTATAGATACTGCTCAAAAATTAATTAATTAGGTAGATAACTCCTTATCAATCATATCATATATGACTCTTAGATCTTTTATGAGATTGTTAGACATCATATGTCAAACATGTTTTAATCTCATCTTGTGCCTTAGGCCCAAAACTTTGTCTTTTGATAACCTAATTAAGTCAAACCACTTTAAACGTATAGGAATCACTCTTTCCTCATCTTGCTCATACACTGATAGAATTAATGCACCTCGCTTTGGCAGAGCCCACATAAAAATACCCGGTGTACTCACAAGTGTTTTAATAATGGATTGGCACTTGACTTGAGTTTTAAAGAAGGTTCTTTGCATAGAGATATGCATCATATATTTAATTATGTCAAACATAATATAATATAGTCTTTTCATAATGGATGTTAACTAATCAAATTAATTAACAGAAGCAAAATCTTGTGATTCAATTATGAAGCACATTATGGGGACGGAATCTAAATTATCGGTAAACAATTTACATATTGGATATTTCATTCGCATTCCCAGAAACAAGGCGTAAGCCTGTCATTGGTCCATGCAATGAATTAATCCAAATTTAGTTTTCTTCTCTTGCAAATAATTTGCACTTTGCTCATAGGGATAAATTCTAAAACTTTTTGATTCCGCAGAACATCTATATATTGAGAGTACAAATGCACGGTCGAAACTAAGGCAAAAGGCATCCACAATCCCGTACTAAAATCAAGAAACCAAGTACGGCTGCCTTAGGATTTTCTCATAGGGATAAATTCTAAAACTTTTTGATTCCGCAGAACATCTATATATTGAGAGCACAAAATGCACGGTCGAAACTAAGGCAAAAGGCATCCACAATCCCGTACTAAAATCAAGAAACCAAGTAACTTCTCTTTACGGTAGAAACTAAGAGAAATGGCATCCACATTCCCGTATAGATTGGTCACTTGTTTCAAGACCTTTTCATTGTCTCTTAATCTCATAGATTACAACAATCCTAAACTCTTTAGAATTTTGATTTCTGCAACCTTCTAAATTGAATCATATTTCAGGAAACACGGTTTCAAAAACCATCAATCTGAAACCAGATTCGATTTCTGATTCGAATTTTGTAAACGATTTACAGAAAATCCTAAGGCAGCCGTACGGCTTCTCAGCCGGCGTGCGCCTAGGAGGGCGCCGTACGGTGCCAGATTCCCAGATTTCCTGAATTTCTTAAATTCGATCAATTCCATTATCGTGTTCATGCATTAATCAGATTAAACCAACACGAATTTTCTAATTCGAATTTACATGGATCTAATCAATATTAAAAATAAACAATTTATTACATATACGAATTAGATCTAAATTATCAATACATATAATCTAATTATTTATTGATAATCTAAGCATGTGATCATACATATGAATCCAATTAATATTACAATCACATAATCCCCATATAATCATGCTCATAAATTTCATATCGCATATAAAATTCAAATCACACATTCATCTTAATCATCATGTAAAATCATATAATCGAATTAAATAATTTAGACATGATGTATTAAAATAATCAACGACGAACGAGGCTCTGATACCACTGTTGGGTTTTGATGCATCATGCGCAGCGGAATAAAACATATAAATCAAACACCTAAGAGCCGGATCCGTGCATGTTTACTAAATTAAATACAAGATGAAAGAAAACATACCCTTGACGATCGAATCCATGAACACGGACTTTGAGGTGCTAACGCAAACACCCTCTATCGATATCCACATGTCGAACGGATATCAAGAACACCTTCTTGATCTGGATTGCTAGACCCAAGGCATGGTGAAGAAACGATTTCTTCGTAGGAATTATTTTGCTTCATTGATTATTGTATTTTGATAATCATGAATCACAAAATAAATAATCATACCTCTCTATAATTTATTGTTTCTAAAACAATTGTTTGTGATTTCCAAAATCACCATTAGAGGCTGTCAAACCCAGCTGTATATCATATATAATTGTCTGACCTAATTCCGTTTGAGATCGGGATTCCTTGTGTTGGTCCCAAAGACAAAACAAGGGTATGATAAAGGAGGCTAGAGGGGGGGGGGTGAATAGACTACTTAAAATTTCAACCAGTTTTCAAAATTCAACCAAGTGCTTACAATCTTGAGTTTTGCGGTCAAGTAATAAACCACGCGGTCAAGGTGTAATATGCACAGCGGAAGTTTTCGATAGAAATGAGGTAAGGTTGTTTTGATAAAAATCTCTAAGTGGATTCTTTCTCACAGTCAAGTTGTTCCGGTCGAAAGAGATGCGGTCAAGAGGTTTGCGGTTAGAGATTTGCCGTCAGACGGTTGGGATTGAAAGTTGTTAGTCTTAGAAGTTTTGGCAAAAGATAAGTTAGTCAGATTTTAGCTAAGGCAATGTGGAGAACAACCAAACACAATTCACAACAGTTCTTAAATCTGAAAGATCAAACACTAAACGACAAACAATATTAATATGACCAATAAAGAACAAGATGAACAATACTTGAAAGTAAGTTTTCAGAAAGTAAAATGACACAAGTATTTGGAAAGGTTCGATCTGTTAAAAGATCTACGTCCTTTACCAAGATGGTCAGTCTTGGATTTTGAATGGAGGTATATATTGATTCTTGAGAGTACAGATTACAGAGATGAAGCTTTGAATCAACACCTACTTTCTATGAAGAATGAATCCTAGACTTAGACCAGTGTATCCTTTTTGATTCAATCTATGTGATTGATCAATTGGGGTGAGTGTGTGTGTAAGAATCAGAAGCTTTTTAAAATCTAAGTGATTGTAGAGCCTAATGAATCTTAAGTGTTTACAAGGCTTGAGATGACTTGTTTGTTGATGGAGATCTTTGAAGGTTTGAAGGTGAGTTCTTTAAAGATTCAAAGGATTCTGGAAATCTTGAGTTATGATCTTCAATCACCAAGTATTTCAACAACAATTTCTCTCTTTGAATCTCAGCAATGTTCAATGAAGAACTTAAGGGCTATTTATAGCCTTGAATGAGAAAATAGCTGTTGGAATTACTTGGGCTCCAAGTTGAAGGACAATGAGCTGTTGAATTCTGATTGGAGCTCATTCTGAGTTTGTCCCTTTTTGCAGATAAGAGGTGGTCCTACTTAGATGAATTCAAATTTGAATTACTTGGGATCCAAGTTCTGCAACGTTCTAAACTAACCATAGTTTGACCATGGTTAAGTTTGAACAAACTTGGGTTTCTTGGGAACCTTCATTTATTTGCGGTCAAGACCTCACGGTCGAGCGGCTTGCGGTCGAGAGATATGCCACAAAGCTCACGGTCACTGACTTCCGGTCAAGGACTTGACCACTAAAAATTCCAGACTAAGAAAATTTTCAGCCTATCAATCTAAAGCCTATACTATCAAAGTGGACTATTCTAAAAATGAAGTTTAACACTTCTTACAATATATCCTAAAGTCCACAAAAGATAAAATTAGGTTATGGGATCAATCAAATCTAGGTAATAGGAGTGGTTTATAATAAGCATACCCAACAATCTCCCCCTATTTGATTGAGACCATTACCTACTATAACAAAGGCTAATTCATTGTACTTGGTAATAACATGTTTTCAACAAATATTGTTTTATTAAATATCATGCCCCGAGTCAATGCACACTCTAAGCCAATGTCATAGATTTCTATCAGCCTAAAAAGATAAAATAAATTCTAATCCTAGCGAGATAGAAATATAAGTTTGAATGCATTTTAAGGAAATAGCAATAAGCAATCAAATGCATCAAACAAACATTAAGAGGCACTCCAAAAAAGATATTCATTCAAGAATAGGGAGTGCAAACCAAAAGAGGAATCAAAAGTTTTACAGACCATAATAAGACAAACATAAAATAAAAATTGTTTTGGGACATTACAAATCATTAGCAAAGTTTCAAATGACCACACACACGGTCAAATTAAATGGTGCGGTTAACTAAAGTATGGATCTCCTTCAAAGTAGCAAAATTTCTTTGAGAGGCCAACTCCAGGAATGATGATGGCGTCCTTGAGGTCATTGACTTCCAGGAAGTCTGAGTTGTTCACGGTTGGAAATTCAAAGCTATCTTCACCTTCATCTTCATCTGTAGCAATCCTGTTTCCATGTCTGGTCGCTTGATTTTGAGAGGAGGAGACTTGAGATCCAGCAATGTTGTCCACTGTCAATTGAAGGGTTGAGTTCTTGTTGATCACTTCCTGCACATTGGTGTTAGAAATTTCATAAACCCTATCAATCTTGGAAGTTTGGCCTTCTAGCCTTTGAGTATGGACTTGCATAGCTTGTCTCATAGCTTCTATCTTTGGCACGAACTTATCAGCGACCGAGAGCAATCCTACAGAAATGCAGGCATTGATTTCTGCCTTGAGAGAGGTCTTCACTTTATCCATTTTTTTAAATAGAAAATTTTTGTTGCTAGTCATCACCTTTAACATTTCCTTTCCAGCTTCATCAATAATCTTGACCACAGAACGGTCAATGGCATTGGATTGTGATTTGAGTTCTTCCTTGAGATCAGCACGGGAAAAAGAAGCGGTAGAGGTAGATGCGGTCAAAGGATTCACAGTAGCTAGGCTTTTAAGAATGGCCTTTGTGATATGCTGACTCTCCCCCTTAATGGTCTCAACAACGGAAGCCTTGAGAAGATCAACTTCATACTGCAACTTAACCTGGTTTACAGCAAGCTTTGCAACCTCACCTTGAGTATCAAGATTGATCTGAGTCAAGAACTCAATAGCAGTCAAAATGTGAGCCATTTGATCGACCGGACCACCTGAAGCGGTCGGAGGAGCTTGAGTAGGATGAGGGGGTGAAAGAGCAGGGGACTTGGTCAATTCATCATTGTGGTCACTGGGTACACGGTCGCCATCTTGACCGTGACCCTGAAACTCAACAGCAGTTGACTTGTCCTTTTCAGCGGTTGTCTCAACAGTATGGACTAGAACGTTATCATCACAAAAATCAGGACTCTCAACATTCACGGTCCTTTCAACACTTTCCGCAATACCAGCTTCAACATCATGCTTTCCAGATTCATCACTTGATTCCACCAATTGGACATCATCAGGCTCATCAATCAACTCAAGAGCATGTTTAGTTCGATATCTTTACGGTTGAGTAGGAGGGACATCAGCATCCTCATCATGGTCACTTTGCATGGGTGAACCGGATGGAGTGAATACTAGAGAGGCAGTTGAAGGATGAGGTCGAGATACCTTTGATTTCTTTGCGGTTTGGATGGGACTTAGAGAAAGATCCCTTTTCTTGGATTTCTTCCCCTAAGACAAAGAGGGGAGTGCAGAAGACTTTGACTTGAGAGGAGCGGTCGGAGAGGCTATAGTAGGCTTTAAAACAAAAGACTTTGAAGGTAGTGCAGTTGATTTGGTTTTGGATGGAACGGAAGGAAGGATTTTGGAAGGGGGTTTATTGGTTGAAGGTTCTTTAATGATAACTCTAGTCAATGGTTTGGTTTTGGCAGGAGCGGTCGATGCACTTGCAATCCCTTTGCCTTTGACCTTTCTTCTTGATTCTTCCTCGTCCTCAGCTTCTTCATCATCCTCTTCATCTAGAACAGATGTGGATTTATCAGGAGCATTAAGTCCCAGAGCAATTCTTGTAGCCTTGGTGTAGTGTGAAGCAACATAGGGTTCTTTGGGGTCACGGGTCAGATATTCTTGATACTGAGTATCACCAAATCTGTTGCGGAAAGTGGATCTCATAGTCTTGACATCAAAGACTTTGGATAAAGAGATAGTAACTTTGGCATCATTGTCTTTGCCAATTGCTCTTCTTGTTTCAGGAATGAACTTGAAGATCATGGAGAGAAACCTGGAGTTCTTCTTATACTTGGTGGGGGATTTTTCAGATAGCTGCTTCTTATAGTCATTGATGTGGTCGACTAACAAGTCATAAAGATTCTTAGTCCAGTTCATCTTTCTTCCTAAGTATATTGCGGTTGACAAGTGCCATTGAGTGGTGTTAAAGTTTCCATGGTTGCCACTTTTGCAGAGCAGACCGTGGCCAACCAGGTGACAAATGTAGTACATCACCTCAGGAAAAGTCTTGCGGTAAGGCTTACAGACGTCCATAGACCCAATCAATCTCATTGCTAGACCATCATATTCTTCACTAGTCAGATACTCAGGGGCATCAACGTCTATGTCCAGACCTAGAGTGGCAGCAATATCGGTGTAGTCAATTTCAACTTTCTGACCGTAAACTTCAGCTGCAATCCAGTTGAGCGGTTTGTTTTGTTCATCTTTCCCTTTGATTTCTTTAGCTGTGGAGTAGAATTCACCCACAGCAGCAAGGTAGTGACTTGATTGATTCATTGTGAAGTAGTGGAGAATGCCTGACTTCTTCATCCTTTTGATTATGTGACGACTAATGGCATCATTTTGAAGGTCATCATGATTGATCACGCAGCCTGGAATAACATATTGTTCTTCCTGAAAAAATTGAGAAGTTAGCAACACTGGTGCGGTCGACCAATGTGCGGTCGAAGGACCAAAATGATGTGGTCGACAAGCACACGGTAGACAGAGAAGGCGGTTGATATAAATACTTAGAAAATTTCAATGAAATTTCTAAAAACACACACAAACACCAAAACACTATGTGTAGCCAAGAATGAGAATCAAAAAGTGACTATATCAAGAACATGAGGAACATCATAAGAACACCAATAACACTATTCATGGTGAAAACCCAGAAAACGATTCAGAGCATGAAAATCCATAAAAATTACATACACATGAGCATAAAAACCGATTAAGCAACATTATATCATCAATTTCACTGTTAGGAACATATCAAACTCAGAATTCGAAAGGGCAAAAATATCAAAAGTATGGACTAAAAGATTTGAAAAATTCATGGCATAGAGAGATTTAACAACTAGAATATGAATCTAAACATTATGTTGAGCTCGAAATCTCGAAAATAACAAGAATAACTAGTAAAACAACGAGAATTTAACCCAGAAACAGAGAGAATCGAACATGAATACCAAGGGTTTTAAATCCGCCAAAACTGAGAAACGAAAATTGAAAAAAATGATGAGTTTTGGGTCAAGAAATCATACCATTGTGTCTTCAGAGAGTAGTTCTTGCGATTTCTTAGATGATTTTGTAGGTTGAGATGATTTTGGTGCCATTTTATAGAGGAATGAGAGGAAATGGTGAAAGAAAAAGAAGAAGGGTTTGTAGAGAGAGAAATAGACAGAGTAGAGAGAGAAAGTGGAGGGGGTTTATCTGAAAAGAGGTTTGCAGAGATGTAGAGGTTAAGGAGTAGTGGAACGGTTTGTGCAGAGAAGTGGGAGGTTAACTCTGCAAATTCAGGGATTTGACCAATGATGTCCTTTCGCCATAAATGCATGGATAGTGACGGCGGATATAAATAAGGGGATAAAATTAATTGCAAATGATTTGAATTAAATAAAGTTGAGGGAAAAGAGGAAATTACAGAATTGCCCCTTGGATGACTAGGAAGATCCTCAGAATTTTCTAAGTTAGAAACACTTACCTGGTCACCTAGCTTTTTGCGGTCAGGTGCTTGACCGTGAATGCTTGCGGTCAAGTATGTTGCCTTAACCAAAGAAAGCTTCTTTAAAGCAATGAACCAACGTTAACATTTTCCCATGCGGTAGGCTTCTTTAAAGCCTTGAACAAATTTCATCTGTTTCATGCGGTCGACACATTATGCGGTCAACAGGGTGCGGTCGGTTCACTTGAAGCATTTTGATGCTTCGACTGGGATTACTTGACCGGTGAGATGTCATCGACCGTTGAGACATGCTTGGTTTTGGACTTAGATAAAACACAAGACATTAGTACAATCAAGATATATGGACATGTCATTAAAGTTCTAGCATACACATTTCTCCTCTAAGATACCTAAATCTCTTCGAATCAAGAGCCTTGGTGAGAATATCTGCAATTTGATTGTCAGTACTTACATACTCTAGATGGATATTACCTTTTTCCACATGATCCTTGAGAAAGTGGTACTTGATATCAATGTGTTTGGTTTTTGAATGCATGACAGGGTTGTTGGAGACAGCAATGGTAGATGTATTGTCACAATAAATTGGACAATTCTCTTCGTTGATTCCGTAGTCAATCAATTGTTGCTTCATCCAGAGCACTTGGCAGCAGCATCTTCCAGCAGCTATATATTCAGCTTCTGTGGTAGATACAGAGACTGAGGCTTGTTTCTTGCTTGCCCATGAAACGAGTCGATTTCCAAGGAAATGACAAGTTTCCCTTGTGCTTTTCCTGTCTATTGTACATGCTGCATAATCTGCATCTGAGTAACCTATAAGATCAAAATTTGAATCTTTGAAGTACCAAAGTCCAAGGTTAATAGACCCAGATAGATATCGAATAATATGTTTAACAGCAATAAGATGTGCTTCTCTAGGATCCGCTTGATAACGAGCACAAACACAAATACTAAACATGATATCTGACCTACTAGCAGTTAAGTAAAGAAGGGAACCAATCATACCTCGGTATAAGGTTTGATCAACCTTTTTACCTTTCAAGTCTTTATCTAACTTGTTACCAGCAGCCATAGGAGTGTCATATGCCTTTGCATTTTCAAGTCCAAATTTCTTGATAAGGTCCTTTGTGTACTTTTCTTGATTGAGGAAGATGCCTTCAGCACATTGTTTAATTTGAAGCCCAAGGAAGAATGTTAATTCTCCCATCATGCTCATCTCAAATTTGCTTTTCATTAGCTTCTCAAATTGCTTACACAACAATTCCTTAGTAGAACCAAAAATAATATCATCTACATATATTTGAACTAATAAAGTATGATCATGATATTTAGCAATGAATAGAGTTGTGTCGATCTTACCATGCTTGAATCCCTTTTCAAGGAGAAACTTAGATAGAGTATCATACCATACACGTGGAGCTTGTTTGAGTCCATATAAAGCTTTACGGAGTTTGTAGACATGATTTGGAAATTTGGGGTCTTCAAATCCGGACGGTTGAGCAACAAAGACTGTTTCTTGAAGTTCACCGTTGAGGAATGCACTCTTCACATCCATTTGATATAACTTAAATCTTTTGAAAGAGGCATAAGCTAAAAATATCCTTATAGCTTCAAGTCTTGCAACAGGGGCAAAAGTTTCATCATAATCAATGCCTTCTTCTTGTTTGTATCCTTGTACAACCAACCTAGCTTTGTTCCTTGTGATGTTTCCATTCTCATCCATCTTGTTTCGGAACACCCACTTTGTACCAATCACTCCTTGATCTTGAGGCCTTGGAACCAAGGTCCAAACTTTGCATCTTTCAAATTGGTTGAGCTCTTCTTGCATAGCAACAACCCAACTTGAGTCTTGGAGTGCTTCATCAACTTTCTTGGGTTCAACTTGAGATATGAATGCGGTAAGTGCATCATAGTTTGATCTTCTTGTTCGAACACCAGAATGTAGGTCACCAATGATATTCTGAATTGGGTGATCTCTGACCTCACGAACTTCTTGAGGTATGTCTGGTTGAGTTGATGGTGGTTGTAAATATTCTAGTGGTACATCATTTGTGCCATCCCAATCATAGGTAATTTGAGGGATAGGTTCTTCCACATTGATGGGTGTTTCAACTTCAACTCCATTTGAGGTAGCAGCAGATGTGGTAGCTTCTGGTGCTTCATGAGAGGTAGATGGAAGTGCATTTGAGGTAGATGGTTTCCTTGAGTTGATTAATTTTGTGGCTGATTTGTACCTGTCTCATTAAGCTCAACAAAATCATCAGCAACACTTGGAGCCATATGTGGCTCAAGGAGAGAATGTTTATCAAAGGTAACATGGACAGATTTAACTATCTTAAGAGTGGTTTTATTAAATACATGAAAAGCTTTTGAGTGTTTAGCATACCCAATAAATATACCTTCATCGGCCTTGGGAGCAAATTTACCTCGATGTTCTTTACCGTTGTAAAGTATGAAACATTTGCATCCAAATATTTTGAAGTATGCTATGTTGGGGGTTCTTCCTCTCCAAAGTTCATAAGGAGTTTTGATGTAGGTCTTGTTGATGAGTGATCTATTTTAAGTGAAGCATGCTGTATTGACGGTTTTAGCCCAAAAGTATTGAGGTAGCTTAGCTTCAGCAATCATTGTCTTTCCAGCCTCTATCAACGTTCTGTTCTTCCTTTCCACAACACCATTTTGTTGAGGAACTCCAGCAGCAGAGAAGTTGTGGTCAATACCATGGTCATCACAGTACTGAGCTACACCATTGTTCTTGAATTCTGTACCATTGTCGGATCGAACACTAACGATGTCATCTTCCTTTTGTGTTTGGAGCTGTCTAAAGAGTACGGTCAAAATGTCATAGCAATCATCCTTTGAGATCATCATTTCAACCCACGTATATCTTGAATAATCGTCTACCACAACTAAGGTATATCAATTTCCACCAATACTTGAGGTAGTAACAGGTCCAAACAAATCCATATGTAGCAGCTGCAAACATCTTGAAGTTGAAAGTGTCGTCTTGCTGGAGAAAGACGCCTTTGGTTGTTTGCCTAGTTGACATGCTGCGCACTTCTCATCGTGGTGATCAGCTACTTTGGGTAGAGCACGAACTAGATTTTCTCTTCCAATCTTGGATAGATACTTGAAGTTTAAGTGACTTAGTCTTTTGTGCCACAGCCAACTATTTTCGCTAACATTCTTTGCTACAAAACAGAGATTAGAAGAAATGCAAGATGAAGTAAAATCAACAATATAAACATTTTTCTTACGAATCCCTTTAAGCAAGGTGACGCCGGATGTGCCATCTTTGATGAGACAGAAATTTGAAGTGAAGTGCCATTGCAATCCTTTGTCACAGAACTGAGATATTGAGAGTAAATTGTGTTGTAGACCAATAACTAGAGAGACTTCTTGGATGGTGATTTTTCCTTTTCGGATGACTCCATATCCTACAGTCTTTCCTTTGTTATTGTCTCCGAAGGTTACTGATGGCCCTTTTTCTTCACGGACATCTTCCAATAAATTGATATCTCCGGTCATGTGCCTTGAGCAGCCACTATCGAGATACCATAAGCTTGATTTATCCTTGGAGTGTCCAGCCATTAAGCAGAGGACCTACAAAATAGACATTTAAGAACAAGGTCCCCTTTTTATTCTTTTGGGTCTAAAGGGTTAACAACTTTTGACAACCCACACCTGCTTCACAGAAGGAGGGTTACTCTTTCTGGGATTGGGTGTGAATCTCAAAAGACATTCAGCAGCCTTGTGACCATAACCATCACACACAGAACAATGGTGGAAGCCACCCAACTGAGGGTTAACAAACTTTGTTGAGGTCTTGAGCACAACATTGTTAACTGGTATGGAAGATCTCTCCTGAACAAAGTTCAATTTCTTGAACTTGACCGCATGACCCTTGTTTGCGGTCGACATGCCGCGGAAGGCTACTCGACCGGGTCTTGAGGTTGATGTGCGGTCGTGTCCAGGTACCTTACCAGAGTATTCCTCTGCGGTAGAATCTTCCATGACTTTTTCTTTCAACTTTGAAGCCTTGCCAGTTTGATACTTAGGGTAGACATAGTGGAAATCTAGTTTCTTCTTTGGTTCTTGTCTTTTACCCTTAGATTCTTGATGTTTAGCTTTTGACCCTTCCAAAGTTTGCTTGGTAAATTTCTCATCTCTTTCACAACAAGATGCACATTTAAAGTTATCACTAGTTTGGAATCCCAAGCCTTCCTTATCACCACTAGACTTTTGGGATTCTAAGATTTGTTCCATAGTGACACGAGAATTGGTCCACTCATTAGTGATCCTTTTTAGGTCGTTTATCTCATCAACCAATTCTTCGTTTTTAACCTTAAATATGGCATTTTGTTCTTCTAGGAAACGGTTTCGTTCAGTAAGAGGAGTCATGCTCTTGATCTGCTCCTTAAGGAGGGTGAGTTCAGATCTTAGTAGAGATTTCTACGTCTTAAGCTGGGAAATTTCATCAGTTGAAAGTGCTAAAGCTTCCTTCATACCATAGAATTTACTAATTACCTGTTCAGCTTTTGCAAACATCTTTTCTTGTTCATCGGGGTAAATGTCAAACTTGACTTGATGAGTGGTAAATAGAACTTCCTTCACTTTGGGGTTTAGTAGAGCCTTCTTTGCTGCACTCACATCACATCTTGAAAATAGAAAATCACCATTCCTTTGAACTGGGGTTAGGAATCCCTTTTCAGCAAGTTCATCAGCCGTATAGCTTATCCGTTTAGGTTTTGCATTTGGTGAGCGACGATTTTGATTATCATCCTCATCATCGAAATGAACGACCAAACAAATGTGACCTTCTTCAGAATCCTCATCACTTTCATCAGAATCTGACTCTATCCAGGTAGCTAACTCTTTTGTGGTAGAGTCCTCTTCAGCAACCATCCCCTTTTGCTTTGAGTATCTTGGAGTGAATTTCTTTTCTTCTTCATATACTCATACTTGGGAATTGGGCATTCTGATGCGAAATGACCGGGTTTCCTGCAATTAAAACTAACGAGATCCTCTTTCTTCTTTGAGAAGTTGGAGTACTCTTTCTTACTTGATGAGCTGCTCCTTGAGAACCTTACTGGAGCTTTGCTGGAAGATCCGGGCCTTGCTGAATTTCTGAATTTTTGAAATCTTTTCACGAACATAGAAAAGTCATCATCGTCCATATCTAATAAATCAGATGTGGAGGTTTTTGGATCTTCTTCCTCGATCACTTCTTCCTTTTGAGCGACCAACGATAAATTCTTAGTTTTTCCTTCCATTTCTTCAATGTTATGGAGCTTGATATCAAAAACCTTGAGGTTGGCATAGAGGCTTCTGAGAGACATATCATCTAGTAGCTTGGTATCTTCAAGAGTGTTTCCTTTGTGAAGATATTGAGAACCAAGAGCGGCAAGAAAATTAACATTGATTTCTTTCTTGGTAAGCTTCTTTCCGAGTGCTGTATAAGTACTCACGATCTCACAATAACGATCATAAGTGGCTCTAAGTGATTCACCGGGGATCTTAGCAAAGTTGTTGAATCTTCTTTAAATTGCAAAATTTTTGCTTTCCTTGCAAGCTTGATCTCCTTCAATGTAATCTTCAATTGCATCCCAAAGTTCTTTTGCAGTAGAACATTCCATGATCTGTCGACGCTGTGACGTACTCAAGGTACTTAAAATTATGCTTTTTGCTTTCACATCCATTCCAACCAGTGTTTTCTCTTCATCGGTCCATTCAGCTTTTAGTTTCTTGATTGATGGTATGTCTGCATTGGTTTCTGGATTCGGATTAGCTTTCATTGGGAAGTATGGTCCAATGGTAAGACAATCACCAAGTTGCTCGTCCATAGAGTAGAACTGAGTTAGAATGCTGTGCTTCCATACGTCAAAATTATCTTCGTCGAACGCTGGAACGTGAGTGAAGTTAACCGTTGCCATAGTTTTCTGACTTGCCATTTTGAATCGGCACCCAAGCTGTTAAGCTTGAAAAACAAAGGTTTTATAAAGGTGTTAGCTCTGATACCACTTGTTGGTCCCAAAGACACAACAAGGGTATGAGAAAGGAGGCTAGAGGGGGTGGTGAATAGCCTACTTAAAATTTCAACCCTTTTTCAAAATTCAACCAAGTGCTTACAATCTTGAGTTTTGCGGTCAAGTAATAAACCACGCGGTCAAGGTGTAATATGCACAGCGGAAGTTTTCGATAGAAATAAGGTAAGGTTGTTTTGATAAAAATCTCTAAGTGGATTCTTTCTCACGGTCAAGTTGTTCCGGTCGAAAGAGATGCGGTCAAGAGGTTTGCGGTCAGAGATTTGCGGTCAGTCGGTTGAGATTGAAAGTTGTTAGTCTTAGAAGTTTTGGCAAAAGATAAATTAGTCAGATTTTAGCTAAGGCAATGTGGAGAACAACCAAACACAATTCACAACACTTCTTAAATCTGAAATATCAAACACTAAATGACAAACAAGATTAATATGACCAATAAAGAACAAGATGAACAATACTTGAAAGTAAATTTGCAGAAAGTAAAATGACAAAAGTATTTGGAAAGGTTCGATCTGTTAAAAGATCTACGTCCTTTACCAAGATGGTCAGTCTTGGATTTTGAATGGAGGTATATTGATTCTTGAGAGTACAAATTACAGAGATGAAGCTTTGAATCAACACCTACTTTCTATGAAGAATGAATCCTAGACTTAGACCAGTGTATCCCTTTTGATTCAATCTATGTGATTGATCAATTGGGGTGAGTGTGTGTGTAAGAATCAAAAGCTTTTTAAAATCTAAGTGATTGTAGAGCCTAATGAATCTTTAGTGTTTACAAGGCTTGAGATGACTTGTTTGTTGCTGGAGATCTTTGAAGGTTTGAAGGTGAGTTCTTTGAAGATTCAAAGGATTCTGGAAATCTTGAGTTATGATCTTCAATCACCAAGTATTTCAACAACAATTTCTCTCTTTGAATCTCAGCAATGTTCAATGAAGAACTTAAGGGCTATTTATAGCCTTGAATGAGAAAATAGCTGTTGGAATTACTTTGGCTCCAAGTTGAAGGACAATGAGCTGTTGAATTCTGATTGGAGCTCATTCTGAGTTTGTCCCTATTTGCAGATAAGAGGTGGTCCCACTTAGATGAATTCAAATTTGAATTACTTGGGATCCAAGTTCTGCAACGTTCTAAACTAACCATAGTTTGACCATGGTTAAGTTTGAACAAACTTGGGTTTCTTGGGAACCTTCATTTATTTGCGGTCAAGACCTCACGGTCGAGTGGCTTGCGGTCGAGAGATATGCCACAAATCTCACGGTCACTGACTTCCGGTCAAGTGATTCACGGTCAAGGACTTGACCACTAAAAATTCCAGACTAAGAAAATTTTCAGCCTATCAATCTAAAGCCTATACTATCAAAGTGGACTATTCTAAAAATGAAGTTTAACACTTCTTATAATATATCCTAAAGTCCACAAAAGATAAAATTAGGTTATGGGATCAATCAAATCCAGGTAATAGGAGTGGTTTATAATAAGCATACCCAACAATCTCCCCCTATTTGGTTGAGACCATTACCTACTATAACAAAGGCTAATTCATTGTACTTGGTAATAACATGTTTTCAACAAATATTGTTTTATTAAATATCATGCCCCAAGTCAATGCACACTCTAAGCCAATGTCATAGATTTCTATCAGCCTGAAAAGATAAAATAAATTCTAATCCTAGCGAGATAGAAATATAAGTTTGAATGCATTTTAAGGAAATAGCAATAAGCAATCAAATGCATCAAACAAACATTAAGAGGCACTCCAAAAAAGATATTCATTCAAGCATAGGGAGTGCAAACCAAAAGTGGAATTAAAAGTTTTACAGACCATAATAAGACAAACATAAAATAAAAATTGTTTTGGGACATTACAAATCATTAGCAAAGTTTCAAATGACCACACACACGGTCATATTAAATGGTTTGGTTAACCAAAGTATGGATCTCCTTCAAAGTAGCAAAATTTCTTTGAGAGGCCAACTCCAGGAATGATGATGGGGTCCTTGAGGTCATTGACTTCCAGGAAGTCTGAGTTGTTCACGGTTGGAAATTCAAAGCTATCTTCACCTTCATCTTCATCTGTAGCAATCCTGTTTCCATGTCTGGTCGCTTGATTTTGAGAGGAGGAGCCTTGAGATCCAGCAATGTTATCCACTGTCAATTGAAGGGTTGAGATCTTGTTGATCACTTCCTGCACATTGAGAGGAGGAGCCTTGAGATCCAGCAATGTTGTCCAAAGTAACCTTATAGAACATATCACTATCCCTTTGTCACGCGATATCATATTGGACATAAGTCATGGTCCACGTTGTAAGATACCCGCGGGAAAAATGGAAAGGTTTCCCCTCAAGAATCAAACACGGTGTAATTCCAAAAGATAACAGAGCCGCCACGTTAGTTTAACTTTAAACCCAAACTTAACGAAAAATGGTTAGAGACAAAGGATTCGAGGTCAGGTTACGCTTTGGGAAGAACTCAACCGGTAGTTCACCCAAAGCTCCTCGAAAGAAACCGAGTCTCCCTAAAGTTTGTCAAAAATTGTGCAAGTGTGTGTGTGTGTGTTTTAAAAATGGGAGAAACCGACTTGTTTTTAGAAAATGATTTTGGAAATAAAATGTGAGGCATGTTAATGCCCTTTTTTTTTGTTTTGATAAAGAGATAAACTATCCAAGTAAAATATGGTATTTTAGGGACGGACTTTTTACTTAACCATGGGAAAGGCTAGCAAAGTCAAGAGGGACAATCTTGGTCATCCTATGCATCAAACCCATGTAAGAATAACCAAGACCAAGGTCAAGGCCATGGTTTGAGCAATCATTGGAGAATAATAACAATAATACCTTTACTTGGATAGAACCATAACTTGGATGAATAAAGATGGTCAACTTTATCATCTAAGTAAGGTAATCATTACAAGATTAAAATAAATAAAAACTTTTCTTGGACAAATCATTACTTGGATGAATAAAGAGTGTGGCTTTATCATCCAAGCAAGATAAACAAGAAAAGATTTGAAATAAAAAATTTTAAATGGAAAAAAACATTAAAGATTAAGACTTTAAATGTAACAAATCCCATCTCTATTCAGTTCATCATTTTAATGCACTATTGAAGTGCAAGATGAAGCTTTTAGGATCATGTGGGCATTTGGATCCAAGTTATATAAAGATTACATGAATAAATAAAGACTTGTAAATGTAAATGACATAAATCATAACAAGCCTTAGATTATCCTTGGTTTATAACCCACAATCATGCATAAAACATGAAGGGCACCATGGATCAAGGCTTGGTTCCATTTATTATAATGACATAAATTTAAAGACATAAAGTAAATGACATAAATGTAATAAATACCTCTCTCCACTTAGTTCATCATTTTAATACACCATAAAGGTGTAAGATGAAACCATTGGGATCATGAGAGTACTTGGATCCAATCATATATATATAAAGGGGCTTTGGACTCTAGGGCTCCTGAGCCCAGATTCAAACCCAAATAAGGAAATTCCAGATGGAAAATTCCCCATACACCCCTCACTAGCAAACTGATGTAAGAATACTAAAATACCCTCATATCTCTTCACAACTTTACTTTTTTGGTCAAATTTTAGTCAACTCTTATAACTTACACATAATTATCATATAAGAGTTTAATAAATTACTTTTTGATTTTTTAACAAAAAAATAATAAATTTTTTTTGTCAAATTTGGTCAAACTTGGTCAAACAGCAGTCAAACTCTTATAACTAACACATAAGAGTGAAAAATTTCACTTTTTCCATATTTTTTACAAAAATAATAATAAATTTTTTTGTCAAACTTTGTCAAACAGCAGTCAAACTCTTATAAATAACACATAATTATCATATAAGAGTTACAAAAATTACTTTTTTCATTTTTTACAAAAAAATTATAATTTTTTTTGGCAAATTTGATCAAACTTGGTCAAACAACAGTCAAACTCTTATAACTAACATAAGAGTAAAAAAAATCACTTTTTCCATTTTTTACAAAAAATAAACAATTTTTTTTGTCAAACTTGGTCAAACAGCAGACAAACTCTTATTACTTACACATAATTATCATATAAGAGTTACAAAAATACTTTTTTCATTTTTTTACAAAAAAATAATAATTTTTTTGGTCAAATTTGGTCAAACTTGGTTAAACAACAGTCAAACTCTTATAACTGACACATAATTAACATAAAAGAGTCAAAATGTCTTATGAACATGTTCATAAGACTAAAGTCTTATTTTAAGTTGTTCATAAGACTATTTCAGTCTCATTATAAGAGCTATTTTCAGTCTCATTAAAACATGTTCATTTGAACCTGTGTTCATAAGACTAAAAGTTTTATTGAAGCTGTTCATAAGATTTTTCAATCTCATATAAGACTAAAAATCAATTTTAATTTTTTCATATTATAAGACTTTTTTTTCTTCCAAATACTAAGATTGAACATGAAACATATACATAGATTACTTTCCATATGCAGATCAAAATCCAAAAAAATCCCAAAAAATAATGGAAATGCTATTACTTTTGCTATTTGAACTAATGAGTTGGCCGTAATCACATATCTGGACGGTTGGGCGGCAGTGTTGCGTCGCCGGAGAAGAAAATCTCGTCGGAGGCAGTAGTAGAGAAAGAGTAGACGCCGGAATCACACATCTGGGCAGATCTGACGAAGGAGCACTACGCCGGAGGAAATTTGAGGGCCGGAGAAGGGAGGAAGAAGAAATAGAGATGGAGGCGATTAAGGCAACAAGGTCACCGGAGAAGCTATGGTGTTCGTCGGAGAAGATGATGCGAGGCAGTGAACTTGGAGCGAACTCGCCGGCAACTGGTAGGGATGGACGGAGAAGAGGTCTCTGGTGAAAAACTAGCCGGAGAAGAAAGGGGGCTGTGAGGTTAGGGTTAGGGTTTGGAGAGATGGGAGATTCACTGTGTGTGTGTTTAGAGAGAGAGAGATCTGGAGGAGTAGCAGTCACCGCCGTCGCCGCCGTCGG